>SSNS01000026.1:2622784-2662331 GCA_006937985.1 Aphyosemion australe
CACACTCACACACACACACGCACATACACACACGCACACGCACACACACACACGCACTACACACACACACACGCACGCACACACACACACACACACACACACACACACACACACACACACACACACACACACACACTCAGGCATGTTTAAACAGCTGTGAGCTTCTGAGTTGAGTCCCGCTGGAGTCCAGAAACATGCTCTAAACATTCTCTTAACGTGTTCTAAGCATGTTCTGAACCACAGAATCGACTTCCTTCATTAATTATGTTTGTTGTGGTTAAACAGTAGAGTCTGTTTGGGTTCCCAGAGGAAACAGCAGCACAGATGTTAAAACAAAAACAGGTAAGGTAAAACATTAGACAGCTGTGGTGTGAACTATATTATGATGACGTCATTGTGACCATCTCGTTCTGCTGTGAGTGGCTGGTTCTGGTTCTGCTGGGAGGTCAGAGAGATTTCTTGTGTTTCAGAACTTTTGGACATTGTTTAGTTCCAGTGTTTCTCCCAGCTGCTCGTTCAGGTTTTTAATTATTACTATAAAGTCCTCCCTCTTTCGTCAGGTGAAGACAGCAGTCCAGAGAACCTACTGCTTCATGGTCCGTTCTCCAGGAAACCCAAACGGATCCGGACAGCGTTCTCTCCCTCCCAGCTGCTGCGGCTGGAACGGGCCTTTGAGAAGAACCACTACGTTGTCGGAGCCGAGAGGAAGCAGCTGGCCAGCGGGCTGTGCCTGACAGAGACACAGGTAGGCATCATGGGAGGAGCAAGGCATGATGGGAAGGTGAAGGTGGGCAGTAGTTCATAAAGTAGACTTTACTATCCAGAACCACCCAGAACTCCTGATCCAGTCTGGATCCAGTTCTGATTTTCTTCCCAGCAGTCAGACTTCCTGTAATCTGTTACAGAGATTCTGGATTTGGATTAGGAGCTCTCTAGACTCGCTGAAGGAGTTTACCTTTACACTTGAATGAATTTCAGATTATTAGGATGATAAATTCTGTTTTCAGACAGAAAAAGATCCTAAAGGAATAAAAAGAGAACAAAAATAAACAGGCTTACAACCTGCAGCTCTACTGCCTTGCTCAGTGAGTTTCCAGTCAGAATCAAACCAACGTCAACTTTAAGTGTGAGGAATGCTGAGTCTGCGGTGAGTCAGCGGCCTCCTCCTTTTCTCAGGAGCGTTCCTCCATACTTGTCATCAGGTAGCCACAGAGATATGAGTCCTGACGCCAGTGAGACGACGTGAATCATGTTTTATGAGCTCATTTCACAACATTAGACAGGAAGAGCCGAGATCCGTCAGCCAGCTGCCAGCGTCAAAGATTATTCACCCATAAATCACCCATAAATCACCCATAAATCACCTGTAAATCACCCATAAATCACCTGTAAATCACTAATAAAGATGTGTGACAGACCAGCGCTCCAAATCTGCTCCATTAGATACAAATCCTCACTGCAGAAGGTCCCATGAGGGCTGAGAGATGGACTACACGAGAGACACCATGACGGGCCCCTAGGAGCCCTGCAGAGAAACTTTGACCGAGTTTTAGATTGAATTTGAAGTTTTATTCATATAAATCATTTTAGTTTTATCTTTATTCAGAGCTGGGGGAGAAAGCTGCTCTTAAAGTATCAAATACTGAATTACTAGATTTCTGGAGGAGAATTAGGACTGGTTCTGAACTTCCTGTAGAACTCGTTCCTCAGCCACAGAACCACATCATCAGTGAGAGGACGAGCGTCCTGTATCACAGCACAGCTGGAATGATTAAACTCTGTTCTAAACAACAGTCAGTGAGAGTCTGACACTCATGGTTTTGTTCTAACGAAAGCTAAAGTTCTTTTATTCTCTTAACTGAAACATGGTAACTGTTACACCAAAATTAATCTTTTACCCCTGCTGCCATGTTTTTGTTGGTGTCCTTAGCTCCGCCTCCAGACTAAAGCTTTTCTGTTTTGAACCATAAAGTCGTAGTTTTACTGGATCCGTACGGCAACCCTCAGATCCTAATCTCTATTGCTGACCCACCTTTTATAGTTTCATGCTAACTGTTGCTCTAACGTGGCATCGGCGCTTTACCGGAATGGAGGAAAGAACGTTTTTCATCAAGAGCTGGAGGCAGGCTCCAGGAGAGCAACAACCAATGAAAATGTTAGAAAACTTGTACTCTGATTAATTTAATGCAAATGTTTCCTCTTCAATGTGAAGTAGTCCAGTCAGCAGGAAGAACAGGAGCCAGCATGTAGTTAAAGCGGGTCAGAACCATGTACAGAGCTGCCTTTGTTTGTTGTTTTCTTCTGGATTAATAAACACGGTTTAAAGCGTTTCCAAACACTGTTGGCTCTATCACCAGCTGGTGCTGATGAACTCTGGTCGTCTTTAACTCCAGCCGTGTTTGACATCTGATCTGGGATTGATAAAGAGCGTTCACAAGCAACAACTGTTGTTTAAAACAGTGTTTATAAAACAGATGGTGAGATTTAAATGTTTGTTAGCAAAATTAATGAACTGATTTGAATCACTTTAACGTTTTTTTATGGTCTCTGATAAAAGCCAAAGCTACCAAAACTACATAATGCAGCCACCCAGAGTCTGAGCTTTAGTTTTAAGATTTGTTTCTGTATGAAACCATTTAGGATTTTGAACTGAGTTCTGTTCTGTTCCCATTCCTCACTTGGATCTGAGAATCTGGCTAACTGGAGGATCCATCATGTTGATCTGGATCCAGGTTTAGAGCCGTGTACCTGAGCCGGCGTGGCGAGTTCTGACAGCGTTGAGGTTTTAAATCATCGACAGATTCAGCGGCAGCGGCTCGTGTTGCCAGCAGCAGCTTAAAGGTTTCCAAAAAGCTCCTCATTGTTCTCTAGTTTATTACCAGTCGCTGTGATGAACTTTAGTTCTCTATAGACCCAAACCACTAGAATCAGAACATTTTGTTCTTTTGCTGCAGAAATCAGCCAAACGCCTCTAAATGTTCAGAAACATCTCCCTTCACCTGAAGGTAACATCTAGAGCTGCAGGATTCATTTAAAACTGTTTCCTGCCCCTAAAAACATGTTGGAGATGTGTTTTATGTTCCAGCGGTCGACTTTTCTTTAACAGACGGGCTTTCTGCACGTTTTATTGAGTCCAGGTCCCAGATCCAGTTGATGGAAAAGCCCTTTAACTTTGTAATGTCCAAGTAAACAAATAGAAAAATGAGAAATTACTTTTCTTGCCATTTTTAATAATTTGGGGGGAATTAGAGTTACAAGAAGGTAGGATTATAAAAATATTAAGGTACTAATAATTTACAGGTTTGATGTTAAACATTTTATTAAACATCCTCTTGTTTTAACCGCTTTTAAAAACTTTTTTGTTTTATTGTTATTGTTAAATAAAGTGATAAAATTATGCTAATTAGCTTCAAGTTATAGTTTTAGCTTCAAAAATCATGAAGAAAATTCATGTGTGTGTGTGTGTGTGTGTGTGTGTGTGTGTGTGTGTGTGCAGGTGAAGGTCTGGTTTCAGAACCGCAGAACGAAGCACAAGCGTCAGAAGTTGGAGGAAGAATCTCCAGAAGCTCAGCAGAAGAGGAAGGGGAGCCAACATGTCAGCCGCTGGAGAGCTGCGACGCAGCAGCCTGGAGGCGAGGACGTGGACGTTATCAGCGACGACTAGAGCTGTCCTACACACACACACACACACACACACACACACACACACACACACACACACACGCACGCTGACAGCTCAGATTTCTGACTGATGGAGGAGAGATGACACTTCCTGTTACAGACTACGAACACATCAGGACGGAGGATTGTTGTTTTTTATCTAAAAGGATTTTTCCTCAGACTGACGAGGATTTGATGCTTCTGAGATCCAACCAGCTGTTGGCTTCAAAACATCTGGAACTCTGGCGTCAAACAAAGCAGCGTTCTAATTAAAACAGATGATCTGAAGGTTTCTGAGTCAGCCCAAAATCTGCTGGAGAAGACGATAGGATGGGAGTCAGAGACGGGAGCCACCATGTCCACTAAGAGGATTTGATCTGGGCGTCTTCACTGAAACATAAACTCTAAAAGATTCTTTCTCTAGAAATCTGTAAAAGTCTGCTGCAGGAAGCAGAGTCTCCATGAAAAGCAAAACGTTTTTGTCCATTTTTCAGTTGTGTTAAAGTCAAAGGAATCATTTGATCAAACATTTTGGAAACAGGACAAAGGGCTCGTTTCCGTCACCTGGTTTGGTCTGAATGAACAAAGGTTGATTAAAATGAACACCTGAGTTTAAAATTGTTATGAATTTAATGTGAACAAGAACCTGAGTGAATTATCTCTTCTCTTTGGTTCAAATTCAGGTTTCCTCCATCACCATCTTGTTTCTTTAGCCAAAGGTTCCCACAGTTGGAAGACGATGACTACCGGAACACTTTTTCATTTAATCCAAACCAGCTGATGGACTTTTCTGTTCTATTCTGCATCATAATTTCCAAATATTTCTCCTTTTGTGAAACTTCTAATTGAGCAGAAAAAATTGCAGGAAACTGATTGTTAGCTTTATTTTGGCGGGAAATAATGTGTCGCTTTATCTTGACGGGTCCCAACCTGAACTGGTTCACTCAAACACCAGGGACCGATGATGTTTCACAAACTGAGGCGATGAGGTGGAGTTTTAAAACAAAACTATTTAACGGTTATTATAAATGCAAACCTGCAGACGTTTATGCATCTGGGCTCTGCTGAGGAATCATTACGTAACTAAAATAGGAAGAGGATTTCCTGAGGACTATTTTCAACAGCAGATTGATTCTGTTAGTGGCAGCAGGATTTATGTTTTTCATGAGAGAAACAGTAGGAAAAAAATCAGGATATTAAAATTAAAAAATGCAGCAGCAGGCTCAGAAACCGGCTGATTCCAGATCAGTTTTTTTCTTGTTTTGTTGTTTTTTGGGGGAAATGTAGTTATTTATATAAAAACTGGATTTGAAAAGTATTCTATGCATCTGATGTGTAAATAATGATGATATTAATAATAATAATGATGTGTGGATTGTTTGTTTCTCATCATTTCATCAGTTTGTTTCTTCCCTCTGGACAGATTTACCTCACCACCTCCTTATGTAGCACTTCTTCTTCTTAGTCAGATCTATTTTTTTCATGTTTTTAGGATTGAATGCACTAACTGTACAAGTTGTCTCCTCTGAGAAGAAAAAAAAGACAGAAGCTTTGTACTTCCTGTACTCAGTTTGGAAAAAAATAAACACAAATAAATAAAATTTTAAGTTTTTTTTTATTTAAAAATATTCAGACCTAACGAAATTTTAGGGATTTCGTTGTGTTTCCTGACTTGGATATGTTCATTTTTTTGTTCTGGTTATTTTCACACAAAAAAAATCAAACCACACATTTATTTATTATTTTTGTTTAACAAAGACCTAACAGATTTTATAAATCCAAATAAAGCTATTTGGAAAATGTAAAAAATACTCTATAATGCTGAATATTTCTAAAAGAATTAGAAATTAAAACTTTTATTGAAAATATAAAAACAGAATTTTATTTATGACATTTTAAACAAAAACAAAAATATCAAAAAAATATAATGAGAATAATGATAAAAATACCGCAGCAGATGTTTTTGATGCACACAAGGATTCATTTGCTGTTTTTATTATTTGTTTCCAGATTTATAAAGAAAAGAACTAACATCAAATATTATTTAATAATAATAATAATAATAATAATAATAATAATAATCATTTGAAATACATTTTTTATTATAATGACACAAACTCGTCGCTGTTTCAGTAAGAAAAACAAATATCCTAAACACACACATAGGCTATGATTTTTATTTCCCATAGAGAAACTCTAAATTAAACGACATATATTTTTTCAGAATGTGGACACTGAAGCGTTTCTTCCTGACAGTTAATGCTGATCAGAACCGGTCCAGAACCGCAGAACTCCCTGCAGGATAAGCTGGTCTCTCCCCCGGTGTCCCGCTCCTCCTGCACCTGCTGCCTGCGGCCTCGTTCGGCCTCCGAACCTCCGGTAAACCGAGCCGCTTGGTTGGTCTTGACTTAAACTTTTGTGTCACCAGCAGAACCGGACTGAGTTTTCCAGCCGAAGCTTCAGGAAACTACTGACGTCGTTTGTTTGAGCTTGAGAAACGTCAAAATCCCGTTATGCTCCTCCGGTTAGACGCTGGATAGAACGTTCACGGACTTTTTCACGGAATGATTCATTATTCAGCCTCATTCAGAACTAACTCGGGTCGGATTTCACACTTCTGAGGGTCCAAATCAATCTGAGCACATCACACACTAAAACTACTGGGTTGAAAAAAGAACCTGGATCCATTTGGACCGAGCCAACCTGGGTTGTTTCAGGACTCAGGAGGCAAAGCTACCAGAAACTTGAGTCAATAATAACTTTTTATTTGATTAAATTCTGTTTTAACAATAATCATGGGTTAATAAGAAGCTATTACAAAAATACATTTACAGACTTTTACATTCACATATTAAATAATAGCTAAAAGTTTAAGTATTCACTCCAAAATTCAGGTGCATAAATAAAATATGTAATTTATGATCCAACTAGTGGTCAAAAAGAGTGAACCAATAATTAGTTACGTCTTGACCTTTGACCCAACGGGATGAGCAGCAGGTTGTGTGGACCAAATCAGTTCAGAGTGTCACAAAATAAACAAAATCCCTCTAAAGTTCAGAAAACATTATAAACATAAACGTTTAGATTAAAGAAGTTTCAAATCGTCTCTGAAGGTTAAAAAAAACTTTAAAAAAAGTTTTCTTTAATTTAATCAGAAAACAATTTGGTAACACTTAACAATAAGGGTCCTTTTATTAATGTTACTTAGTGCATTATTAAGCATTAGTAAACAAAAGATCCCTTTAACATTCACGATATTGTTAACTATTAAGTGTCCTTAAGGTTAGGACAAAGGGCCAGGTGTGTGTGTGTGTGTGTATGTATGTGTGTGTGTGTGTGTGTGTGCGCTTTTTTTTAACATTATTATTAAGAAGTTGTTAATACTTTATTTAATCATTTATTAATGCTTAATAATGCACTAAGTAACGTTAATAAAGGGACCCTTATTGTAAAGTGTTACCAACAAATTTGAATAAAAACTCTTTGAACTTTATTTATTTGCATTTTTCAGACATCTTTTAAATGTAAAGTTAATACAGAGGGCATAGCGTCTGCTAGAATAACTCAAAGAACTCTTAGAGAATTAAACCATTTAAATTCATCAGGATAAAACTGTTAATCTCATTTTTAACTCCAGATGTTTTTGTCCACGTTGTGTCCAAAATGTCTCTAAATTCAAAGATTCAACTTAAACAAAGCAGTTTAGTAATGATTAAAAAAACATTTCAGCTCTGGGTTTATTCAAATATGTGGATCAGCTGAATCTAACATAAATAAACCACCAGATGTCTGAGCTTTAGTGAATGCATCATAAAGTGAAGAAGGGTGGAGAGCTCTGACTGGGTTCCTGGACTAACAGAATCCTGAACTGAAGGAGGTTTTCAGAGACAGGAGGAAACAAACAAGGCTGTTTTATGTGAAATCTGTTGACTTCTACCTTTCAGAAAAAAACGCAAAGATTTCATGAAACAAATAGGGAACAAATGTTGGAAATATAAAAAATGTCCACGAGGACACAAAGTTAATGTTTTATCTCTGAAAACTACAAAATGAAAATGTTATTCTCTCCATGTGTATTTGAGCTAGCCACAACTGGATGGAGTTTTGGGAGATTAAACTGCTTGAAAATTAATATTGCGACCAGTTTATGTTTTTTTAGAAAAGTGCTGCTGCTGGCGAGAATGATCTATGTTGAGCCAGGAGCCTAAAGAAATGAACAAATGCTTAACCCTCCCCCTTTGTTGTTGAAAAACAAACAAACAAAAATAAGAATGAGGAGCATGATTATGAAAGCATAAAAGCACGATAGAAAGAGGTAACCAAAGATAATCTGAGCATCTAAGAATGAGAGTGTGATCCTGATGGAGATCGTTCCTTTGCTACCTGCCTGTGTGTTGATGCTGTTGCCATGGAAACGATTCAGTTCACATTGAGAGGATGAGATGAAGCAGCAGATGGTGGGATGGATGAAGTTCCAGGACAGGCAGAAGCAAACGATGCTGCTGGATACATCCGACTAAACAAAGATGTCGACTGATCATTAGAAAATTACTGATCAGACCTGTGAGGGTAGAGAAATGAGCAAAACGGTTCAAAAACCAAAGTAATGCTTGAAGTTGTCTTTATGCTTCAGAGATTTTTTTTATTATTTCAGAAGAAATAAAAGACTTTGCCATTTTTACTTACAGGGCACAAAATTAAAATGTCTCAGTTAGCAGACAAAAGACAACGGTTTCTGTGTCAGGACAAAGTCTAGTTGGTTGGTTTGAACCTTCTACCCAACACCCCAAAACATTTTATTGGCTTCAAACATGCATTTTTCCTGCCTCAGCTCCTTCTTCCCTTCATCTCTGCTAAATGATGCTAAGCTATTGCAAAAGGCTAGATGTTACATCATCATGTCCTGCTCCTCCCCATCCAGGTGGTCTTCAAACCTTTATTATCTGACGTTTGACCTTGTAGGACTTCTTGTCTTGACTCAAACAGTCTCATCAAAAGAAAGGTCCCATGGTGGTTTAAATCATAGCTGACAAGACTTTCTTAGTCCATCTGAAGCAAAGGTCTTCAGATTCAGCACCACTGATGTGGAGTTCCTCTAGGCTCCATTCTGGGCCCAGTGCTGTTCTTATCACTCATCAGGATTTGGCTTTTAATTAACTGATTTATTTGCCCATAAAAACAAAAAGCAAAAACTTGTCCACAAAACTTTAGAAACAATTTTCATCAAGACATGGATGAATTTAAAGTTTATTCAGCTTAATGAAAACGAAACAGAAGTCCTCCTGTTTGGGAGAAATGAGCAGACGACGTTCGATCTCTAACCCCATTCAGTCACACCTCTGTTCAAATACTTTGGAAAAGTCCTTTAAAGCTGATTAAGACAAAAATCAGTTCAGTCAGCCTTCAAAATTCCTTCTATTACAACCACTAACAAAGGTGAAGTCCTTCTTCAAATATTTTTAAAGTTTTTCCTACCTTGGAGTAATTTTCTGTATGAGGGTCTGGATCAGTCCTCTGATCATCAACAGAACCAAGAAAACATGGCTGTCTAACACCTGGTGCTTCACTCCACCAACTAACTTCCTGTTCAACACAGGTCTGATTTTAGGATCTTGCTCGGTTCTTGATGGTCTGGTTTCATCGAGTTTCCAGGACCTTTCAAATCTTCACAACTCATCCAGAACACTGAGGACAAAAATCCTAAGATCTAAAGTGATCTTTGTTCCTGATCTTGGGAAAGTGAAACTCCAAACTGCTCAGAGCCTTCAGGTCTTCATTAAAGACCCACTTCTACTCAGGAGTTTGACTTCAGGAGTGCTGAGTCCACTCAGTGTGCTTTAGTTAGTATCTTGTCTTCAGCTCTGTGTCTCGTTGACACTAACACTGTGATATGATCAGAGATTAATTGAAACCTCTTCTTTCTGACACTCATCCACATTTATATCAGCGAAATCTGTCACTTTGATCTGAATAATTGCTAAATAAATGAACAAAGGCGTAGTT
This sequence comes from Aphyosemion australe, assembly GCA_006937985.1. NCBI lineage: Eukaryota > Metazoa > Chordata > Actinopteri > Cyprinodontiformes > Nothobranchiidae > Aphyosemion > Aphyosemion australe. Next base: position 2,632,448 of record SSNS01000026.1, read on the forward strand.
CATCCACAGCTGTGGTTTTGGACTCTTGGTAGTCCTTCAACTCGTCCCCCTCAGAAACAAGACAGAATAACAGCCTTCAGCGCTGCATCAACAGCTGCCAGGAAACTCTGTAAAAAGGAACAGAACATCTATAAAAGTCATCGCTCTCGTCCACTGATGATCAAACAGTGATTACTGCCTGCTGCAGCTCACTAACTGCCTTTTATGAGCAGACATGATGGATGGTCTGATGTTCCTCATTAACGAGAGCAGCACAAACGAATAAACGTCAAATCAACACGCCGCACGAAGACTCAGCCTGCAGATCGTAAACCTGCTTCATCGTGCTCAAACCTCTCTGAAAAAGTCCCCCAGCTCGCCAAAGAACTGACACCTGAACCATCCTGACGATTTGTATCTCTGGTTGTCGTGACAACAGAGCCAGAGGGCGTGGCCTGTGTCACCTGTGATGAGTTAATGATAGGTTTTCAGAGCTGAGAGGCGTTTATAGACTGGAAGAGCAGGTCTGGTCAGAGCGCACGCTGCTCCCAGATCAGCTGCAGGCCCCTGCAGAGGATGGGGACCAGCAGGAGGAAGAGCTGATCCTGAATCAGCACCCGCAGGCAGCCTCACCTCTTTGGAGCCACCACCTGGACTGGCCGCTGTGATTGGCTGAGAGCTGCCCAGAGGAGATGATTGGCTGCCTCCAGCAGTGCAGCTCGGCCTGTAAATTACGGACTTTTTATGAATCAGTGAAGGAGCTCTAATTAAGTGTAATGACTCCTGAGGAACTGCTGTGAGTCTGCAGAACAATGATTGGGATAATTACACTTAATCACAGAGAAAATAACATTTTGGTCTGATGTTAAAGTACCCGTTCAGACTGCTCTCACTGTTATTTAGATTATTGCTTAATTTCTGTGTCGTTATCAACCGTGAAACAGTTTACCGCTCAGGGAGGTGACAGATTCACAAATAACTCCTCAAACAAGCTCCAATTCTGTAAGAAAAATATCAATTAAAGAGTCATTAAAACACCAAAAGAAACTCAACTGACTTCCATTTAAATGAAATAAATGTATCTTATAAAAAAGATGAAGTGTGAACACACACAGAGCTCACACAACATCCAATTAAGAAAAGCAATTACAGCTGATTAGAAATGGGAAGTAGAAAATGTTTTTGCTCTGAATTTGTGTAATTAAAGGAGAAAGTTTTGTTATTATGGGGATCGGAGACTGTTAAAGGTATGATCACAAATCAGATCATGTTTGGTAGATGTGATAAGTATTATTGTTCAACTATAAACAGACATGGATAAAACATAACGATTGGTTAACAAAAGAAAAACTCACTGAAATGACCTGAAAATGACAAAACATGATAAATATTTAAACTTGATTGAAAATCTCACAAAACCAGCTCCTCACTACATTTTTTTATTTGATGAGGAGATGCATCAGCTCTGTTTGGAGCCCCTCCTGCAGGAAGCTGGGCCTAGCTCCCTACAGATAAGAATCATTTGGATCCAGGACCTCGGTCACCATTCATGATTTGAATCATAAGCGTAAGCTAAAGGGAGATCATGCTTTTGCAGTAGCAGATCCTAAAATGTGATTTTTAAAATCTGCACTGAAAACTCCTCTCGTCACCTTGGCTTTTAACACCCTCCTTGTGTTGCTTTTACCCATTTTATGTGGGGTGGTTATGTTTTTTTCCCCTCTTTTTCCTCCATTTTATTCTTGTTTTGAGCTATATGATTGTTGATTTTAGTATTTTAGCTCACTGTTTACACATGTTTAAGGCTGTTTCACACGTCTTCTCCTTTGTTATCTATTTACAAATGCTGTCATACATACATATTGTTCAGGGCACAGCACTTTGGTCCGCCATGTGTTTTAAAGGTGCATTATAAATAAAGTTGTATTAGATTGATTCAGATCTCTTGTCCATCCTATCTTTACTCGTGAACGAGAAACCAAAGAAAGACAAAAAAAAAGATGTGATTAAACTGACAAAAAAAAAGTTATTGGATCATATAAAATTAGATGAATCTGTTCAGGTTAACTGAAAAATCTGTTTATTCAGAATATTTAACGATCTGCATGAAATCACAGAATAAGTGATGGGCGATCATCAAACTGAAAATTTTGGTTAATTAACAAATAAAATAAATATTTCATTAGTTTTGAGGTGATGATGATGGTGATGATAATGAGGATGAGGTCTACGCTCTGTTCTTTTCCTTTTCACAAAGACACAAACCTGAAAGACGCTTCAGGTGTGGCCTCACACAGGTAACAATCACCTGTGGACAATCTGATCCAACCTGTCCTGCAGGTGAGAAGCAGACAGCGCCACTAAAACACCACTTACCCAAATGTTTGGTGTACAAACAGCCACCCAGCCCGCTGCTCAGATGGGACATCAGGATCCGGTTGGCACCAAGTGGCAGCTTTCACATGTCCCACCTCCATCTGTCAGCAGCCAGCACCTGCTCACCAAACGGCCATATCATCTACTTCCTGATGCTGCATCTGGAAGGAGAAACCAAAGACAAAAATCTGTCATCATGGATTAGCTGGAGACAAACAGATAATTGATGTTTAATAAAGGTATTTATAGTCGGGCTCGTTTCCGGTGAGAGTTGGACTCCACCAAGGCTGTTCTTTGTCACAGATTCTGTTCATAAATTTTATGGACAGGATTTCTAGGTACAGCCAAGGTGTTGATGTTTTGGTGGCCTAAGGATCAGGTCTATGCTTTTTGCTGATGATGTGGTCATGTTGGCTAGCCTAGTGAACTAGACCAAATTCTTGCTTTGCAGAGTTTGGTCTAGGCACGCTTCATAGGAATCACAGCTCGCTATAGTTTTGGTTGGGCCAATCACAGCGCTCTATATTTTGGGCCAATCACAGAGCGGGAGTAGCCGATGACGTCAGCGCTGCGGCCGCGAACCCAAGCAACATGGCGGCAACTCAGGAAACACGTTCGTTTGAAACGGCTTTGTCATCAACATTGGATTATTTAGACTCCAACGTGCGTAAGTCTGTCGGCTATACTTAGCGGCTTCTTATTTTTATCAAACAAAGTAGTGCAATGTCCCAGTACACCTGATATTCACATGTTTTTATACAAAAACGACAGAAATCATTGAAGCTAGACGCTATTAAAGCCTCCCGCTTTTAAGTCGCTGTGATTACGTCACGTTGTTCGTTACTCTGATTGGTCCTAGCGCTATCCAATTGCGTGCTGACATTTTGAAAGGCAACCGTAGATCCCGCCTCACGACTGAGAGCCGTCAATGGTTCGTGGCCAGACTATATATTCACATATATAGGATGGCTTGCCAGGCTACATGTTGGCTTCATCAGAACATGATTTTCAACTTTTGCTGGAGCGGTTCACAGCCAAGTGTGAAGCAGCTGGGATGAGAATCAGATCCTATAGATATGAGACCATGGTCTAGAAAAGGGTAGAATGCCTTCTCCAGGTCTGGGATGAGGTCCTGCCTCAAGTGGAGGAGTTTAAGTATCTTGGGGTCTTTTTCACTAGTGAGGGAAAGATGGAGCGGGAGATCGATAGGCGGATTAGTGCTGTGTCTGCAGTGATGCGGGCGTTGTACCGGTCTATTATCACTTGGTTCTTTCTTTTACACGATCATCCTCAGAGCTACATCGCTACAAGGGAAAAAGGACTTCCGCCGTTTGGAATGTTTACACCTAAAACGAGCACATCTAAGGAAACACCTCCGCTTCGACTTGGCGACGTAGCTCTGAGGATGATCACAGTTTGCGATCGAAATGTCAGCAAGAAAAAAGGTAAAAACAACTCCTGATCTGTGTAAAAGAAAGAACCATGTGATAACAGTTAGAAAGAATGAACGCTCAAAACATTGTACCGGTCTGTCATGGTGAAGAGAGAGCTGAGCCGGAAGGTCAATTTACCGGTTGATATGTTCCAAACCTTACCTATGGTCATGAGCTTTGGGTAGTGACCGAAAGAACGAGATCACGGATACAAGCGGCCGAAATGAGTTTTCTCCATAGGGTGTCTGAGCTCTCCCTTAGAGAAATGGTCTGCTGGAACCCGAAACCTGCGATGCCTGAGGACACAGAGAGCACTAAACCCCAGTCATCGTTTTCTAGGTCCAAACATCTTTTGTTGTCCGTGACTTCAAATGGTGTTTTTCTTTTTGGCACTCTGGTAGTTTGTCCTAAAGTTGAAGTGGTAGCAGCCGGCTGGTTCTCCTTCTCTGATGCCATTGAGCGGAGAACCTCTCACACCAGTGGTGTTCTGGTGCTAAATATGTGAGTGCGTAATGAGTGGAGGACCCAGGGAAGTGCGGCGGTTCAGCGAGACAACTGGATGGTCCAGTAGTTGCTTTCATGTTATTAGAGGAGGTTTTTAGACAAATGTGAGAAAACCACTTTATTAATTTATAGTTAAACTATATTAGAATATTGTTAAGAGGCATGACATTTTTTAAGCTAATTTGTTTTCCAAATTTGCCATTGCAGCTTTAAACTAAACAACGAAGATAAACATTTTGTTAAATCAAAACTTTAGACTCAGAACAAAAACCTCCGCTGTTTGTTTTCTATTTGTTATGTTCAACCAAATGGAATAAAATGTTAATTTGTCTCTCTCTTCCTCCTCATTTCTCCCTGTAAATGAGACCTCTTTAATTCACATGAGCTCTTTTTTTCCTGTTAGTGCACCTGTGTTCTCCTCCAGTTAATTAAAAGCCAAATCCTGCAAATTTCCGCATCCGCTGATGGTGGCTCTGTTACCAAATATTGAGCAAGGTAGCACTCTGCTAATTAATGTTAGAAGAAGGAGGGGATGGGGGGGGTGGGGGATGGGGCAGCGGCTCATTTACATACATGTCAGGAAAAACAACAGGACCTCCAGCCGGCGGTGGCTATGGAGTCGCTGAAGGCCCTCGAGCACTTTTAACACCCAGAGCGGGCTCCTGTTCTTCTTCGTTGGTAGGAGGAGGCAGCTGAGACAATAACTCGTTATGTTTTTAATCTATTCTGAGTCGAGTGCAGAAACAAAGTGTTAGATTGGGGAGGAAAAAGGATCCTGCCGCTCTCAAGGTGAGTATTCGGGGTTTTTTCTGTGCACGTGTAAATAATGTTTGATTTCATTGATGCCAGCTGGGTGCTAATCACATTCCAGACAAAGGAAAATTGAATATTGCAACAATTAGCGGGTCTGATGGAGACAGTCACACAACCTTAGAGCAGTGCTTATATTTAACTCTAATAAATGACTAAAACAGTGTCAGAGGAATTGCAATTAGGCACCAAAAGAGGTGTTGAAGATGGCAAACACGGCTGGAAACTAAAACAGTGATGAAAGAAGATGAACATAATACTTTATGGAACACTGTCACACAGAACGGCTCAGAAAGACGAAGCAAAAATGTTCTGATGGTCCATTTTATAGACGAAGACCTAAAAAACCAGGTGTGAAGCTTTGAGGATAACCCAACTCAAAGATGATTTATTCTTTAATGGTTTCAGATTTAGCTTTGAGTCAGGCAGTTTGAGTATCGGCTGAAAAGACAAACTATGATTTCATGATAGACAAGAATTTATTAACTTATTATAATAAGAAGCATCTTGATAAAAAAACAGGTTAAGATGATCCAAATGTTATATTTACATGATGCAATAAACTGGTTTTGGTTATTCATTGCATCACCCGTTAAAATTTTAAATACTTTCAGTTATTTGTTGAGATTTATGACGCGGGTTTGAATCCACGTCATTTGATCCACTCTCACAAAACAAAACAAAACAAAACAAAACAAAACAAAACAAAACAAAACAAAACAAAACAAAACAAAACAAAACAAAACAAAACAAAACAAAACAAAACAAAACAAAACAAAACAAGACACAACTTTGTTTTGAAGCTTTTATCGTGAACTCATCAGATGATCAGTTGTTTTTTCTTCTTTTACACGAATAACTAACCAAATAAACAAAAGCATCTGAGTCCAGGAGGACCAGTAAAGTCAGTCTGAGATTTCATCAACAAAGATGAGGTGAAGTATCTGATTACATAAGAGAGTTAAACAAGGAACAATAATGCAAAAAATCAACCAAACAACAAAAAAATGAATGACGTATTTATTTAAATCATAAACTTTATTGTATTCTATTGTGTTTCAGTTGATTGATTTTTCTTTACCTCATTTTGTTGTCTTCCTCTTACCCGGGTCTGGGTCTCAGGTCCTCTCCCCAACAACCTCCTCATACTGGGATTCCCTGGCCAGTCGAGAGCCGAATTCCCTCCAGCGTGTCCTGGGTCAACCGAGGGGCCTCCTGCTGGAAGGACGTATCTAAAACACCTCCTTCAGGAGACATCCTCATCACGTATCCTGGCTCCTCTCAATGTGGAGGAGCAGAAGCTCTACTCCAAGTCCCTTAAATAGTTTCTGAATTTTTTTTAATTAATTTGGGGCAATTTTATTTCATTTCAGTTCAGTTTATGAATAAATCTCCATCTCATCACACAAGTCATCTCAAAGCTCTTTATAAAGCAACCGATCTAAACGTTGAGGTCCAGATTCCAGATTTAATGAGAAAACGGGTTTTTACAGGCTAATGCAGGCTTGTAAAGGGAGCAAATAAACTTGACATGACCTGAAATAATTTACGCCTCTTTAAAAGATGATTCATCTGGAAATGAGCAGAATTTGACCTCCTTAACTCTGCTGCTGTCATCGTTCATGCAGGACAAACACCATTAATGGGTTTCTGCTGCACACAGAACCAGGTGAGACAAATCATATTTTATTTCAGTTCTGTCGTCTGGTTTATTAAAAACAGACCGTTTTAATCAAAATATTACATAAAGGGCAAAAACACAGATACTGAGGAGTCCTTGTGGGGTTGTGATGGTCTCTTAATTAACATTAATGTGTCTTGTATTTTTTGACATCTATTTTTACATTTACCAAAGAAGTTTTTTGCAAATTAATTAGTACATTTCTTCAAACAAAATACCAGAAAGACAGATTTGATTAGCATCAGTTTCAGCGCGTTCACACATAACGTAACCTTTTCTTAATGCTGGATCCTCTCCGTTTTGTTGCTTCTCTTCCTGAGTCGTCCACCCTCAGGTTTCCCAGCATCAGTGGAGACATTAGCTCAGATCATTTGTTTAAAAGGTGCATGCAGGTTAAGAGGAGGCCTCGTTATCCTGCTCCATCTTTTCAAAGACTGAAAGCGAGCTCTTTTCTCCAAGCCCCCTCCTCCATGCTGCTTGTTCAGCTGCAGCCATGCATGCTCAAATCGGGGAGAAGGACGGGGCGTCCTGCAAATTAGCAGGCTGATTTCCCTCGCTGGGTTTGAACAGAACATCCTGCGGCTCATCGCCAGGACCCAAACACTACAGCCGGCACCACCAAAGACCAGCCGCCTACGATTCAAAATGCTGAGGCCGTTGTTGTTTCAGGCAGGGTTTACCCAAATGTCCCGTACACGGTCCGTTTAGCTGCAGATGCAGCAGCAACACATCAATTTACCTGCTGTAGAAACACAACCAGGATGCTGAAGTCAGTTTACCTAAAACTCTGACAGTTTGATTTTCATATTTCATTCCTAAGAGCTATCCGAAGCAAAGAGTAAAACCAACAAATCTTAAAGTTAACTAACAAAACTATCAAACTTTGCTCAATTGGTTAAGTAACACAACAGCAAATATTTAGTTTTATTTAAGTTTATGAGTGTTTTTTAAAACGGGGGGATGTTTTGGACCAGGAACTGCTGGGAAACTTGATAACAGCAAGATGATCATGCTAATGCTAACACAGACATCATATATGTAGACGCCCCGTGGACTGGCGCTGCCTATTGGAGCTGGTGTAACAGCGGGCCGCCATCTTGGATGGGCTTCCATTCATCACCAGTGCATTTATTTCCACTGAGGAAGGCACTTACCCAACTAAAAAACAAATTTTTTTATGCTTTTTCACACAGTCAGACATATAGTACAGCATCATAATTAAACTATAAATATGATTAAACAAAATAAATCAAAATATAAAATCCCAACAGGTAGTCCAGAAAAGTCAATAATCCCATGTGATCTGTTTTTTTTAATAGTGCGCCAGTTGTTACAACCGAAGGGTGCACAAAAACAAGCATAGTTGCTCACTCTGTGTTGACTCAGTTGGGTTTTCAGAGTGAGGAACCCACCCAATATGGCGCTGTTACATTCTCCAGTGGCCAATGATATCTACGTATTCATGTCTATGAATGCTAACCTTGGGAAGCTGCTGCTGCTAATGTTAATTCTGGCAGCAGGTTGATGCTAGTGCTAATGCTAACAATATCCCCTGATAGACTCTTTCTGCAGGATGATGCTAATGCTAACAGTGGGATGATGTTAATGTTAATGCTGGCAGGGGGATGATGCTAGTGCTAATGCTAACGGTATTCCTTGATGGTAGTAGACTCTTTCTGCAGGATGATGCTAATGTTAATGCTAATATTATTCCCTGATGCCAGTAGCCTCTTCCTGCAGAATTATCGCTCCTGTTACACTTCAAGGACTTTCAGGTTCTGCTGCAGATGGAACTAGAGCCAGAGCCGAAGATATAAGCCTGGAGGACTCCGGGAGAAGATGGTCATGGTGGATCAGAGGGGAAATTAAGGAGGATTTACTCAACATCAAAGGTAACATCATTGTGGCTGATTGGTTTGACGTTTTGCATGTTGCCCTTCGGGATAGACTGGAACACCAGGACTCATTACTGCTCTACAGGTTTGGAACAAATTCACCACTAATGGAGACATTAACCCTGTTTAACAAGGGAGGTTTTCTAACCAAGGAAGGAGAGCCTCGCCCCCCATCTCCTCCTCCTCCTCCCCCCACCGTGATGTAAATGTGTGAAGCTGACTGGAACATGGAGGCTAAGAATGGTATGAGCGTTTTACATACATTCAATGAGGCGGTAAACTGCTCTGAATTTGTTTGACAGCCAGAGATCCAACAGAAACACCAGCTTTAACTTCTGGTTCTCACCGATTCTCACGCCTTTCACGTAGATAATTGAAAGATTTTTGATTTTGAAAATGCACCTTTCTCCATTATTATTACCTGTGAGATTCTCTCAGGCTTTTTCCCAGCAGCCTTTCAGTGTGAACAGGTGACACGTCTCCAGAGCGACAATGTTTATCAGAGCTGCAGATTGATTCGCTGCCGTTCCACAACTCGAGTCTCTTTCATCCGTGGACTCGAGGAGATTTTTCAGCTCCCCCATCAACAGGTTCTGCTCTTTGCAGCCAAAGATCATCAGACTGAAATGATCTGCAACCATCCACCTAATGACCCACAAGGTGATCGGTCACCTCGTTTAGGCTGTGGGTCAACATGTAAACGTGTCCAGGGAGGAGCGCCTCCTACAGTTTGATCTGTTTACGTTCAAACTGTGATTCAGGCCTTGCTGGTGGTTTAATCCTGTTTTCTAAAGAGTCTACAATCTCTGATGAAATACAGAACACAAAACTCCATGTTTTACTCACAATCCCAAAAGAAAAGCTCAGCTTTAACTTACCATTTGATTTTCAAAGGACTAAAACATTTCTGAATTTATCTAGATAAGCAAAAATATGGATATTAATTTCAACATCAGGTTTGGTGTTTGGGCAAGGGCTTGGCACTCGGTAGATTCTGACTTTTTTCAGCTATGGTTGGACCGGTTTGAGTCTTGGTTTTATGATCTTGACTCTCAATCTTTGTTTGGGAGTGATTCAGTTCACTTGAAACTGATTTGACCTTGGTTTAAGAAAGACTTGGACTTGTCAGCCTTGATTTGGACCTAAACGCTTAGTTCTTGATACTGAGCAGACTTTGGGAAATTTGTGTCATCCCGTATTTAAGTGTAATTAATGAGGATAGGTTAAATAATTCTAACCACGCCTGTGTGTGTTCTGTTCCATTCATGATTGCACACAAAGCCTTTTTAAGACGGAGCATCTTCAGCCTCCCTGTTTTAAACACTCTCCTTCTCTTGGAGTCATTTTGCAGCCGTTCAGCTACAAGCTGTAAAAACTGCGAGCACAACAATCAGCTTTCTCCTAACACAGTATAATAATAGTTCACATTTGGTGAGAATTGCATGGAGGGCCTTATAAGGGAACAAAAAACTGACTGGCTGTTGGTGCAGAAACCTCTTGCCAGCAGAAGACAGTCGGTGTGAGTTTAAAGTGTTGGTTTAAAAGTTGTAATCGTAAGCATATGCACCACAATCTGTTCTGTTATTTATTGGTGCGCTAATCACCGAGCACGGCAACATTTCTCTCCCTCCTCTCTGCCGGCACAAGAAGCTCGTATGAATCTGGAACAAATTCACAAGTAATAATTCATAGGCTAATCTCACTCCATGACTCTAATTAACGCATCATTAAAAGCATAATTCAGATAATTATAATTTCTCACTTTTTAAATGAGAGATGTGGAAGAAGGGGAAGGGTGTCTGAGGAGCCAATTTAGTGAGTGAAACAGATTCTGAGGCAGCGCTGCGCCGAGTGGGTGTGTGGAGAGAAAAAACACAGCAAGACGAGAGAGAAATTAATTAATTTATTAAAAAATAAAGATGGAAAAACAAACGGCTCCACACAAAACAAGTCAGAGGGAAGGTGATGCTGCGTCACACGAACAAAACCTGTCTAGGAGGAAGTGGATGTTCTGTGTGAGCCACGGCTGAAGTTCCCACCTTTTAGCATCAGGACGTTAACATATCGCCACCGCAGAGGCGTGCTCGGCCTCCAGCAGAACACAAATAAAGCAGAAAGTAACACAACTAGTGGGCAAGTTGGCCTGACCTTGTTTTAGGTCAGGGAACAGCGTCCATCAGATGTTAAATATTAGAAACCTGAAATGATCAGATCCCGTTTTAACTGAACAAACGGCTCTTTGTTCTAACCTGCAGCTGGTCCCGTTCACACCGAGCCTCTTACTGTCTGATGATGTTTATTAGAAGCTGATCAAAGAGTTTCAGGTGTGTAAGTGTGATGTCATCAGGAAGCACAGCAGATGTTTCCGCTTCCTGGCAACTGTCCAAATTAATTATCCCACCTCCAAACACACCTCAGCTCTCTTCTCGGAGGTGTGAACGAGGTAAGCAGCTCCCTCTGCCATGTTTCCAGAAGAATTCCTGACACCTTCGGAAAACCTGTCTAACGTTCAGCTCCGGTCTGAAACGGACACGTTATGATCCAGAAAATCATATAAAAACACGGAAATGATCCGAATAAGGATGTCATTTGACCCTGACAGGCCAGGAGGACCCTCAGGTGACACCTATTCAAGTCTGGGAACTGGAGTCTTTAATCCCAACCTGTTTTTAATGTTTAAGGTGTTTTATTGACGGGGATGTTGGATTATTGTAACTAAATCCTCAGTTAGTGGCGGTGTCTGCTGGTGGCAAGTTAAAGACATAAAAAATAAAATCCAGGGGAATCCCATTGACTATACAGTGAAAAAACAAAGGCCACACCCTCAAATTTAATCTCAAATGATATGATTCTGGATTTTTTCCAACCAGATTTCACCTGAATGAGATTGGCTGGACCCCATTTTCTCAGCAGATGGCTCCTGAATAGTTTGACCCCTTTTTAATCTCAGTGTGAGTCTTTCCTGAAGCCTTTCTTGAATTTTGCCTTCAGTTCCTCCTTAGTGAATCTTTCTGTTCAACTGACGCCTAACTATTGTACCACATCTTTGTGAATCATTTTCTTGCATGAACCACATCCTCCAGGTTCTGCAGCTTGTATGAGATGCTGCTCCATCTTCCTGGAAAACGAAACATTATCAGGATACAAATGGAGACAGTCAAGGGGAAGGAAGAGGGTCCCAATCAAACCAAACCAGGTAGAGTCAGGTTATCCTGTAGGTTTTAGAGCCTCTTGGTGTTTGCATTACAACAGCAGTAAACTTTAATGAAATGCACCAAACCAAATGAGCCGTAATGTTAACGTAGTCATTGCTCGCTGTGTTGACATTAAACTCAACAGCATAAATAGATCATTTCACTCCGTTAAGCTGTAGTGAGAATTCAGAAAGAAATGAAGCAGAATTTTTAAATTGAGAACTTCTTCATGAAATTAACTTTCCGTTTCCATGGAAATTAAGCTAAACTTTCACTAAACTTTTCTTGTCGTAAAATTTCTCAATTTGTTTGTAATTTATTATGATTCTATTTGCAATCTGGTCTCCAACTCCTCCCAAAGTCGACTCATTTCTTCCTTTTCTTATGCACACTACACTACACTGACACTAGTGGGTTCTTGTGACGGCTCTGACATTAATGTGATATTGCACAAACCTCTAGTAGTACGACAGCAAGGCCCTGATACTCACGAGAAGGCACTAAGAACCCTGGTGAATGTTTGGGACATTCTGATTGCCAGTTACAGTTTGCCTCCAGTGGTTGCATCCCAGTGACATTCTGGGTTCAGTCAAAATGAATAATGAGTATAGATGAAGTGAAGCACAGGAAACAAACCAGAAAAACACGTCTGATTTTATGGAAACATTTTTAGATGTTTATAACATGCCCTACACCAATAAGTGAACTAAAACACCAAACCAAAGAGGTGCTAATTTAATTAGAAATACATTTACAACATTTTCATTTGGATCAGGTCTGGATTTTATTTTGCAAGAGTGAATAATCACTTCATGTTTACCTTTGTTTCAGAAATGTAAAATAATCATGACATGCAGGTGTAACTGATCGATTTCAACGGGTAAACCTCAGTTCAACGTTATTTACCTCTCAGACACTAATAACCAGTACAAATGCAGAAACAATCTTAGCCCAAACAGAATAAACATTGTGTTTGTGTGTCAGTCTGAGACCAGCGGTGATCCTCATAACGAGCTCTGGATTGTTTTTACCTTCTCACCTGTCGGAGAGCTGGAGGTGTGAGCTCCGCTGCCTTTAGAGAGGAGATAACGTCACCTCCTAGACTACTAGAACCTGAACAAAGCCCTCATGTACACACACACACACGCACACACACGCACACACACACACACGATTCACCTGAAACAGAAGACGCAGGAACTTCACACTCAGGCTGAGAAAAGCTGTTTTTTGTCACTTATTGTTTAGTTTAACAGGAATAATTGGATCAGAAAATGTTGAAACTAGCAGACAGAAAAGATGGACGCTTGCTGCTTTGGTTTAGCTGTTAGAGAATTTACTACAACATTTGCTGAATTTGAAAGAACACAGAAGGTTTCAGCTCATCAGCTAGAACAGGATACAACCAGCTTCAATGCTCCTGATGGGTTCACAGTCTAGTTTAGTAAATGCAGAGTTTTTAATACACTTTGGTCAGTTAGGTAGCAGAGGGGGGTGTTGTTCAGTGTCAGCCGTTTTGATGATTATGAAAGTAAAAACAGGTGCACTAACAGAGGAACAATGAGATGATCCCAATAAAAGGGAATGTTTGTGCAGGAGGTCTTTTGGACTGCTTTTCAGTAGTTTGCATTCATTTATTTTTATTGACTTATATTTTACGAGGATAAACCCCTTGAGATGAGACGTCTTGTTTTTGAGTGGGTCCTCTGACTTTAAAAGCAATATAAAGATAGAGTTAAGATATACAAAAGACAAATCTAGAACTATAAACACAAACAAACAAAAGAAACCTGTAGTTATGTATACAAATTATATATCATATATCCATTTGACCAGGGCCAGTGTGTTAGCATGGGGCGATACCTGGACCCCGTGAGGTTTCACAGGCAGTCCCACACCACTAGGATGCTACATGTGTTTCAAGAGCATGGATGTGATTCACAGAGACAGGAAGTTAGTCAAGCAGAGATGGACAGGCCCGTCAAAGGTCTATAATCCATCAGCAAGACTGGTGTCTCCTCCATGCAGGAGGACCAAGATGAGTACAGCCAGAGACCAACAAAGTGACCTCCCTCAGCCACTGGCATGACTCTGAACAAACCTAATGGGCCCTGCGCTCACCGCCCGGCACAATGGAGGTCAACTGGCACCTGCCAGAGAACACCCTGTGCTTTTCACAGATGACAGCTTTACTCTGAGCTAATTTTATAAATGCTAAAGGGTCTACAGAAGCAGTGATAAACATGATGCTGCCTGCAACATTGTTCAGCATGAATGGCTTAGTGGGTCAGTGTTAGCCTGGGGTGACACATCCATGGAGGGATTCACAGACCTGTACAGGTTAGATGGTGACACCCTCGCTGCCACTACTGACAGATCATTTGCTGCTGTGGCCCCCAGACTCTGGAACTCTCTCCCCCTGAGCCTGAGATCAGTGGACTCAGTAGCCTCCTTTAAAAAGCAGCTGAAAACTCACCTGTTATTGTGCTTGTGAAGGGCATTGTGACTTTAAATCACTCCATAAAACATCCATGTTGCAAAGCAGAGTCAGAGTCACGTTGCTGTTATCCAGTCAGAGGCAAGATGTCCAAATATCAGGAAATAAGAACCCTGTAGTCTGAAGCTCTCCTCTGATGTGGCAATGTTCTAGTTCCTGAAACCGGTGCACGTGAGCTGCTTTCCTTAGAATATGGCTTACACCAAGGCATTCAAGCCTACTAGAGACCACTGCAAATGTATTGATTAAACGAGAGCTCCACACCTTTAAGTCATTTCAAAGCTTTTGCTTTAGAACGTTGTTTTCATGACTCATCTTTCTGATGTTAAATGTAAAGGTTTTCCTGCTCTTGTAGTTTTATATTTATTTCATTGGTTTATTTCACAAGCTTTAAATGACATGTTATTGTTCTATCGTCTTTTAGCTGTTTCTGTGATTAGTTTTTTAAACTTTTGTTTGAGTGAATTAAGTATTTAACATATTCCTCGAGGCCCTGCCTGAAACTCAACCTGATCCTTCAATCATCCACTTCAGTGTTTCACAGTTAGAGAAGTGTGATTTGTCACCGAAACAGAAATCCATCCATCCATCCATCCATCCATCCATCCATCCATCCATCCATCCATCCATCCATCCATCCATCCATCCATCCATCCATCCATCCATCCATCCATCCATCCATCCATCCATCCATCCAGTAACCCAGGACGTTTTTTATTTCCATATCCCAGTTTTGAGATTATTGTCGAAATGTTGAGTGAAGTTAAATCGTCAAGAACAAAAACACATTTTTTAGATTAAAAATTAAATTTTGAGATTAGTTGAATATTTTATAATTAAAAATATTGACAGAAATTAAATGTTGAGATTAAAATTTGAATGTGGAGATTAGTCTAAATGTTTTAACCCAATTTAAGACCTTTTGTGAGGTTTTTAAGTTACACACACACACACACACACACACACACACACACACACACACACACACACACACACACACACACACACACACACACACACACACACACACACACACACACACACACACACACACACACACATCCCACAAAACAAAAACAGTTTTCTCTAGAGTTTGGCCTCTCACACAAAGGGGTTCTCTTCTTCAGACCTGACTTTATCTGGAAATCATATTTCAAATTTTTCCTCAACGTTTTGACTCTTCTCTAAAAATTGGGAAAACAAAAACAACCTTCCTCCTTTCATCCTTAAATGTGTGGTCTTCCACGTGTCTCTAATATGCCTTTATATAAAACAATGAAGTAACAGGAGAGTTTTCCTTTCAGAAATGTGCAAAAACAGAAGATTCGTAGCACAGATTTTTATAAAATAATTAAAGAAAATTCCTGCTGTCATGAGTAGTGAAAGCTTTTGCTTCAAAAATAACCGTAACAGGAAGCGTGGATCATCCTCCCTCCCCCGAACGCTGCCGTAGTCGAAGTGTTTCTGCGTTTGGCTGCTGAAGGCCTGGAGCTGCAGATGGCCGGCTCTTGCCCAGTCCGAAATCTTCCTCTCAAGATGGATGGCTGGATCAGCTCCCGCTTGCCAACGGCCGTCTGCAAACACAATGACGAACGTCCAGTCACGAAAGAACAGAGCACAGAGACTGAGCGAGCGGGCCTCGCATCGACATTTAACCCTCCACCTGCTGCAGACGCATGAGACACACTCACACAGTCTTTTATTCATCTGCTGCTGAATATCTCTGAAAATAGAAGCAGGGGAAGTGCAGCTGAGCTCATAAATAACCGTTTGTCAGGGTATTTAAAGTAGATTAGAGGAATGAATCAGTGGATGAACACCAACTTGTTTTACTCTCATCATTCCTGAACTTAGGCATCAGGAAACTTCTGCTTCCTTCCTCATCAGTTTGTTTCTAAACTTTTCTTAGATGAACATCATTTAAAAAAATAAATAAATAAATCACACAAATCTTCATCCTAATTTCCTGCCATTAATTAGGCAGTAAGTGTAGGTGTCCTTTTTGTTTTCCAGTAATTCTCCGTTCTTGGACCAGCACGCTGTGATTGTTCATCAGCGTTCTGAGGGATAATTTGTGCGGCCCCTCCTCTCATGGTGGGTGTCTGAGGTCTGACCCGAACAGACGACAGCGATAAAAGCCCAGCTTCCTCCCAGATGATGTGGTGGGACGTGGGAAGGAGCCGGGGCCCGCGGGCCCTGGCGGCGGTGGGAGTTTGGCCCGGTTGGGCCTGACGTTGGCGTGTGGGCGTCGGTCTGGACCGAGGCCTCCATTCAGATGTTTGATGGGCAGGACAGAGGTTTGGGGATTGGGGTCAATGTGGGCTGATTTTGGGCCGAAGCCTCGGTGTGGGTGTCTGAGACAATTGCTGGTTCTGTTCTGCTGAATCTATACCAGAATCACGGGATGAATACTGGGTCAGTTTATGAATTATTTAAACATTTTAGCAATTTTATTGTCAAATTTAAAGTCAAACTTTAGCAATAAAAATTGTTTGAACAAAAATGTAATTTTAAATAAACAAATTGAGCCAATTGTACTTATTGAATAATCTTTTGTTTTTAAAAATAATATACAATGAATTAATGAAAAGATATATTTCTGGACAAAAATGAATATTTTCTCTATCTCAGTTTGGTAAAGTTAAATCTGAACAGAACGCCAGACTTCTGGAACAATAAGGCTTAAGCAGAGATATTTACCCTTATTGCACTGCAGCGCATTTGGGTGAAGAATGAGGGGGGAGTTGGGCTGGTTCTGCAGCTGCAGGACTCATTGAGTCCACCATGAACTCCTCTGGATAATAAAGTTTCCTCATGTGAGGTGATCAGTCAGCTGAAGGTTGGATCGATCCGGTAATTAAACAATAATTGCAATGGTTCCAAACTAATTCTTAAGCAGCTTTAAACAAATATCTTAGATGTTTAGGGACATCCAGACTTCTGTTTGGTATTTCTTTGATTTTCTTTCATGCTGAAACTAATCAGCTGCAGGAATGACACACTGGTTGTTAATAAATGATGAAAAGAAGTTTTCTACTTTGATGAAGATCAGCCCTTCTTTTAATTACTGTACTGCCGATCATTATGTTGCATCATCGGATAATAAAGAAGATGCTGCTCTGGCGTGGTTCTGGTTAACCAGTTCCCACAGAAATTATCATTAACAACTTGAGGAAACAAAGACATCAAATGGCACAAAGAACCACTTACAGTCATTGAGGGAAGATATCTGTTGTAGATAAACTGCAGCAATAAATTCCTACTGGTGTCAGAGTGAGGAAAGCATGACAGAGATGTTCGTTTAGATCTTTATCTCTCAGATGATTCACAGTGAGGCTCTGCAGTGACTTCAGGCCATGAAACTATCGTCTTTCTAAACAGACAGCAGGAAACCCGCTGCTCATTAAACTGAATTTATGTTTAAAATAGAACAAGCTCAGAGTTCTGTTAGAGAGAAGGGTGCAGTAAACAACATTTGGTTTTTGGCAGGTGTTAATTTTCACCCATGAGGGCCAACTTGGAGAGACGACACATATGATGTAAAACACACCAATTATGTGCTTCTTCTAAATGTTGCAAAGTGGTTTTGAGTCCCTGAAGTGTTGTTCTGCAGCGTGTTTAGAGTGACTGAACAGCGGCCAAAAAGTACAGATAACAAGGCTGAACAGCTGGGAGCGTCGGCTCAAAGGAACCTCTGCAGGGTTCAGGTGGCAAAAAATAAAGAGACAAAAAAGGTCAGCTGCTTCATCATTAGGCTATTTAACAGGCAAATAATGGGCAGCCAACAGGCATCCAACCTAAACCCAACAGCCCTCCAACAGCCATCCAATGGGCGCCCAACAGTGCTCCAATTGGCATCCAACATACATCCAACAGTGCTCCAGCTGGTATCCAACATATATCCAACATCCCTTCAACAGGCATCCAACATACATTCAACAGCACTCCAACTGGCATTCAACATACACGAATCAGTCCTCCAACAGGCATCCAACATACATCCAACAGTGCTCCAACAGTCATCCAATGGGTGCCCAACAGTGCTCCAACAGGCATCCAACACACATCCAACAGTCACCCAACATATATTCAACAGCACTCTAACTGGCATACAACAGACATCAAGCAGTCCTCCAAAAGGCATCCAACATACATCCAACATACATGCGACAGGCATCCAGAGTACATCCAACAGCCCTCCAAATTGCTCCAACAGGCATTGAACATACATCCAACAGTGTTCCAAATGGTATCCAACATGTATATTCAACATTCCTTCAACAGGCATCCAACATACATTCAACAGCCCTCCAAATGGCAATCCACCGCCATGTTTTAAAATTGTTTATTCATGTTTAACATAAAAAGACTTCTTCCCAGTCTAAAATGCAAACATTATTATTTATGCAGATACAATGCAGCTCAGCTTGTGTTTGGCTGTTTTGTCCTGAAGGAACCAGGCTCTGTCCTACCCTGTTTTACTCTTTTAATCTTAGGATTGCCATTACCCTTAATGGATGAGACTCAACACCAACATGTCAGTCAGTGTAGTTTTAATCTCAGCTTTAAACAGAACCTGATGAAAGAGCTGTGATTCACAATAACACCATGCTTATTCTTTAGTACCTGTAACATTTTCAACAAAATACTTGAGAATGGATGCTGATAAGTGTTGTTTCATCTTGGCTAGTGAATGAAGAGCCATGCTGCAACAAACTAAAACCAAACACTTGATGTTAGCATCAGGCTGTTAGAACCAGGGACTCCGTGTGTTTAATATTCAGCCCTCTTGGAGCAGAACTCCTGCTTGACTCTATTGTTTTGGTGCTTGGGCCTGGGCCTCCTGAACATGATCCAATGCCAGACGAGAGGAGCAAAAAAGCATGACACAGAGAGGAGGAAGCTCTGTGAGAGGGAGAGAGAAAAGCAAAATGAGCGTTTAGCCGCTGGTGTGAATTGCCTTTCACACCAGACAGATTTCCTGATCCCATAATGGCTCGAGCTCTCGTTTCCTGGTGCAAATTCTTGGTGGCGCTTGTGTCGGCTGCACATGCTCCGGCGGCCTAATGAGGCAGCATTAGCCAGGGGAGACGCGGTAATTAGAGCCAACGTCAGCGCCGAGGACAGATGGCACGCTAAGACAAGCCTCTCGACTTCTCCTCGGCTGTGTGTGTGTGTGTGTGTGTGTGTGTGTGTGTGGGTCCTGACAGATGAGAGGGGAGGCAAAATGTGTCAAAGACAGAGAAAAGAGGATGAAGGAGACTTAAAAACGTGTCAAAAAGGGAACTGAAACAGCAGTGAAATAGGGGGAAAATGGAAGGGGAGGGAAGGATGGATTGATGGAAGACACCTTAAAGTGACTAACATGGTTCTGGTTTTGGTTCAGGAAAGAAACCCTGGTGAGAACATGAAGTATAAATCTAATTAAAAAACAAGCAGAACAGGTAGAGAAGTGCAAACTCGGTGTGGGTTAGGTGTGTTAGGGTGTTAGAATAGGTGATGAATCGTCAACGGGTTCTTGAAGGTAGTGAAGCTTGTTCCACTGATCCTGTCAGTAGGAATGGCAGACATGGTTCCTGAGAGGAATCCAGAGTTCCAGAAGAATCATCAGCCTGAGTTTGAATATCTGCTGCAGACCTAGAAGGTTCTCTGTAGGCAACATTAGGGACTTGGATTTGATTCAGGCAGCCTTGGGGAGCCAGTCATGTACAATGAAGACAGACATTGGTCCATTTGGGTTGATGGGACAGCAGACCCCCTAACACATTCTGGACCATCTGTACGGGTTTAACTGTTCCGAGCTGAGATGGGCTGAACCAGGACATGCTGACAAAATGAAGCCTTGTTTACATGGAAGCACAGTTTTACCAAAACAATCTATTTAACACTAGAACTTCCAGAATTCTAACACTACTAGAATTTTAAATTATTTACATAAAAATATAACATAAAAATACAATTTATCAATAATAGAAACGCAGTCCCTCATCCGTGGGAAAAAAATTACAATGTAAATAATAGAGCCGTCAAACTGACGGTTTCTGGGAGACAAAGAGAAAAACAACCATATTTCTTTTTTGATATATTATTTTATGGAAATCATAACATGGAAATAAAGGACATACGTAAATAGGAAAAGTCAGGAAGCCAGGACAACATGAGATCTGTGTAATTGACCTTTCGCCGAGCCCCGCCCCCCTTAGTTACTGTTGCCAACTCCGACAATAAGTGGATCAAATACTGCAGCTCCACAGATTTCTGCAATGGAAAGAAGTAGACAGATGCGTGTCAGCGACATTTTTTGGAGCAATTTCTCCTCAATATCATCCAGATTGAGGCAAAAGGGTTACAGTATGCAGCGGAGGGATACATTAGTGTCGGCTGCACTGAGTGAAGCGTAGCAGGGAACAAGGAGTTGGGAGTTTGGGAGAAGGTCCGGCGTCCGGGGACGCGTGGATCCAAGGAGCGGTGGCGGCGATGCGGTGTCCCTGTGAGCTGTCAGATGTCAGATGTCTGATGATCTGAGCTGCAGGCAGCTCTAACGGAGAAAAGCTCCCGGCGCTCTGCATCGCTATCATCTCAGCTGAGTCTGTTTATAAAATGTAACTTTTTATGCCCGTGTTTACTTTCATTTTTAGTTCCCGGCCAGAGCTCGTCATTAATTCATCACGTGATCATGACACCACCCGCTGTTGCGCCACGGCTTAATGTGCATTTATAAGACACACGGTTGAGGTAATATTACGCTGATTTGCCGGCACGGTGTCTTATTTAAAAGGGTCTTGGATAGTCTGGGAGGCGGACCTCCGCCCAGCCGCGGGCGGGGGGAGCACTCATGCTGTTGCTGGTTGAGCTCGATGAGGAGGTTCTGAAGGGAAACGAAGGAGACACGACTACTATCGAGGCTAATGCTTAGTAGTAAATTAGGCTTAGCTTCATCATTTTGTTTGGAGTTGTCGGATAGTAACGGTTGCTATGATGTGTGATTGGACAATAGCCGTTCTGGGGGCGGGGCCGGCGAAAGGCTAATTGAAATGATTACATTTCAAAATATGAAAACAGTCAAAATGACTGCCTTGGGAGTTCTAGTGTTAAAATTGCAATTTTAAAATGTTCTCATAAACATGGCACCATTTTCACAAGTGTCTATATCTACATGAAAACACCAAACCATCCAAAATGGTGTTGTAACTCTGCCAGGCCAGTTTGAGGCACTGTAACGTGAAAATATACCTAAAACAAGGAACAAGGCATACAGGGCAAATATCTGTTAACTGTAAACACAACAAGAGGACGACAAACACAAGAGCATGAATCAAACTCTTTGTGAAGGCTTTTTTGAACCCTGGTGCACACACATAAGGAATTTTCCACATTTGTTAATCTCAAGTAACTGAAATGTTTTGGTCTCAATCTTAAACCATTCATCTTTGGAATCAAACAAGATTTGATTAATTTAATAGTTCATAGATCTGTAGCAATGTTAAATTTATTCAACAGTATTTATGAATTCTAATTAGCTCCTCTACAATGTTCCGAATAACTGGTTGTAACACCTTGGAGGCAATAACCAAAATTAGTGTTTGTGAAATCTGGTAATGAGCCTCCACATCGAGTATGTTTCCCACTCTTCTTTATAGAATTGTTCAAATTCACACACATTAGAAAGTTGTCCAGTATGATTTAAGGTCAAAGGTCAGACGTCCTCCTTCTGGATTTTCTGCTAGAGAGCAGAATTCAGGGTTTAATCAATTACAGCGAGTCATTCAGGTCCTGAAGCAGCAAAACAGCTCCAGACCATCACACTACCACCACCGTGTGCGTGTTTATGATCATCTTCTTATGCTGAAAAGAGTCAGTGTGGTTACATCCGCAGTATCAACATCTAAGTTGATCCAGGTCGATCTTATGGTAATAAGCTGGGAGTCTTTATCCTCGTTTACATGCACATTAGAAAACCGATCTCTCAAATGAAGTTCATTCCACTCCGATACAGTAGGTGGCGACATGCGCCCTATCATATCAACATTTTTCCGGTTAGCTTGTAGCAACACAAATAGTAAACAAACGCTGGCGGGAGTGAAGCAGATAAGACAGGATATGCACAATGGCTGAAGGAATGGACAACACCAACGCTGCAGCACAGCTGATTCGGTACGTACTGTACTGTTTGATGGTGTTACATGTGTTACTTTGTGGCAATGATATTATCAGAAGACCACTACTGTGGTTTGTTTGTCCCCCCCCCCCCCCCGTCTCTTTTTTATTGTTGAATCATGACCTCTGACCTTAACTACAACCAAGTGAGGCCTGCAAAGTTTAAAATATTGTTCTGGATTATTTTATTCTTTAATATCTGTAGAACAGAGCTTGGTGTGTTGCTTTTTGAGGTTTTTTAGCTCACATCATGTTGTCAGTCAGGTTCCACTGATGTGATTTCAACTCTCTAGAGTAACCAGATCTTTGTGGGGCCAGAAGAACTTGTCTTGAATGTTCCAAATAAAGTTAAGTCATCATTTCGCAAGATGGTCAATTGCTTCTTCACACAGGACAAGGTTGATGTGGATAGTTTTGTTCTCTTAAGAAGTTTGAAAACGACACTCTCTGTTTACTCAGGTTATCTTTGTCTGGTATTAAATTTCTTTCATGTTATTGCACCAAGATTGTCCTTCAGGCTGTTGGAGTCAAGGCGTTACACAAACAGAATGTTTTGAGTCACATGTATTTATATTAATCTGTGTCATCAAAAACAACAAAACATAATCTATTTCTTCCTGAAACACCCTGATGATCGTACTGTAATAAGGTTGAATGATGGGATCAGGATGAAAACATTCAGTGGGTTGGGTTTTGTTTGTTGCCGTCCCACAATGCACTTCTCTTTAATTCTAAGTTTGAAGCTGGTTGATGATTTGAACTCTGTTGACTTTAGGAACGCCTCAGAATCCTGACAACCTCACAACAAAATTATGCAGACATGTGTTTGACCTGCAAAACGAGACAAGAGTCTAGAAACCAGAAAACACAGATGAGAGCAAATAAAGAGAAGAAAAAAAAAATATATAAAAACCAAAACAGCAAAGAGAGATGAACCTAATGAGAAGAAGTTTAAGGAAATAACAAGGACTTTTAAAAATATTGTACAATAAGGACATGACAAAAGAAGAGATGGAAGAATGACGGAGGGCAGGTTGTTGAATTACAAGGAAAAAGGAGACAGGCTGCTGTGAGGAAAGAAAAAAGGGAGCGTCGGAGGAAGATGAAGGCTGAGAGCGTGGAGGAAGAGAGCTAAATATAGACAGAGAGGTGAGGAGGAAGAGAACGCATTTAAGAAGGGAGGAAACTCCGGAAGACTGAAGGCAAATTAATAGAATGAATAAAGGAAGAAACAGTTTTAGGATGAAAATGTCAGTTTGTGCTCCATTTTTACTGTTTTGCTAAAAAAATCTTTAACTGTAAAGAGAAACATTTTTAAGTTTCTTTAATATAAAAAACACAAATAAAAAACTAAACAAACATTTAGAGCCCACATAAACCAGTGGGTGGGTCCAGAGGGGAGTGGGACCTCTGCTAGATTGTGCTTGGTCTCTGAAGAGCTTCTGTTAGGAAGTCAGAACTGTTTATTAAATCCAGTCTTTATGTTGATAAAATAAAATTTTGTTTTTAGAAAGAAACTAGATTTTCTAACTGAACTGGAAGTCACCCTTCAGCACATTCAACATTTCACAGACTTGATCTAAGACTAAAATCCATAGATATCATATATATCACTAGATGCCTTACCCGCGCTGTTCGTCAATTGGACGAACGTCCCTACGTGGCGGCCATCTTACTTCGGACAGCCGTCCCCTTTCGTAACATTGATGTCAATGGTGCATGTACTATTTAAATAACTCTAACTTGCTCAATTTTCAACCGATTTTCTGATTGGCTACAACGTCACAGTCAACAGGTAGCACATTTGTCCTTGAAATTAAACCAAGACAATTTAACATATTTAATGTTCTGTCCTGATGTCCTTCCAATCAGAGCAGAGTGCTCTTAACACACCACACATGGTAGGATTATCTCATAAGATTATCTTTAAGATTCATCATTAAGATTATCGGAAGGAGAGAATCGGGTCAAAAATCAGCATTATTATTTTACGGGGCGTAAAGCTGAACATGTCACAAGTCAGATTTATTGGATGTTTATGTATTTGGTGTCTAGGTCACTGGTATAGGTTCAGTTTAACAGGTAAAGGAAGACAAACCAAATTAAATTAGACAACTCTTCCTAAAGTAGGATCAGAGGAGCATTTTCTGCTTTTAATTTTCAATGATCTGTGGTACACAATGACAGTCTAGTGATACAACCTGGTGAATTAATACGCAATATGAACCTGCAGGAGGCGCTCTTCTCAGATTAAGAAGATAAAGCCTGACATGTCTTAGTTGAGTAAACTTAAATGGACGCCCTAAGTCCAGTACTCTCCATCATGCCCCTTGTTGACATACCTTCATGTTGGGGTGTTCAGGTTCATCAGGTGCTGCTCAGATTCATTATCTCTCCTGCTCAGGTGTTGTTGACGTGCATGTATAATTAGGTGGAGGATCCTCGTTAACGGTGGTGATGATAGCATGCTGTTACAGCTCTACCTGTCCTTGCTGCCCCCTCTGACACGCTGGTTTTGACTGCACATAATTATCTTTGTCACTATTTTCCAATGTGTTTGTGAGCATGTTGTTGATGGTAATTTATTGTTCATGTAATCAAATACTGCCATGTGCTCTGCATTTGCCCGGTGGCACATTTAGTGTTAATTAGGCTGCAGTGGAACAGTGTGGATGGAGAGAAGAGAGAAAAACGTGGAAAGTTGTTGACAGACAATCAACTTCTCACTTTCAGAGGAGATAGAACGAGTGGTGCAAATAGTAGGACGAGAAGCGCTGGTGGCAAACGGCTGCAGATCTGCAGCCAAGCTGAGCCTGTTTGGTGTCATTAGCAAGTTTTTTTTTGAGTGTGTGTGGAAGGAGGGATATTAATATGATTTGTCATCTCAACTTATGAACATATGAATCAGTGTTTACTAACGAGTGTGCAGTGCTGTCTGTAGGGACCAGCTCAGCTGAAGAGTTTTATCCTACAAATCCTGCTTTTCAATACCAATTTTAAAACAAATGCTAAATGTTTGTTTCAACATTTAGCTGCAGATCAACAAAACCTTACTATTTTATGTTATAATTACATATATAAAAGGCACAAAATGTAACTTGTTACAGTTGGTTTATTGGCCACAGTAACAAAAGTTTTTATTTTGTCAAAGTACAGCAATTGAATCCATTCAGAGGACTGGGATAGCTGTTGTGTGATGTAAAATGTGGCGATCAATGACCACCATTATTTACAGTGCTCTATGAGACAACAAAAAAACGTGAATTACGTCGTTGTGGGGGGAATTCTGCTGTGTTTGTCGGTGTAGGAAGTTTAATAATGGCGATTTTAAAGCAGCATGAACGGTGCTTATTTGCTTGCGCTTCTATTCTGCTCTACCAGGAACTCTTCTAATTTTACTAATGTTAGTTGTTTTGGACGACAACTGCATGAGTTAATCAAAGGTTTCGCCGTTTCTAAGTACATACCCCCTAGCCTGGCAAGCCACCTTATATATGTGAATATATAGTCTGGCCACAACCCATTGATGGCTCTCAGTCGTGAGGCGGGATCTATGGTTGTCTTCCAAACTGCCTGCACGCAATTGGATAGCGCTAGGACCAATCAGAGTAACGAACAATGTGATGTAATCACAGCGACGGAAAAGAAGAGGGAGGCAGAAATGGCGTCTAACAATGATTTCTGTCGATTTTGTATGAAAAACATGCAAATATCAGGTGTACTGGGACATTGCACTACTTTGTTTGATAAAAATAAGAAGCCGCTAAGTATAGCCGAGAAACTTACGTACGTTGGAGTCTAAATCGTTCAATGTTGATGACAGAGCCATTTCAAACGAACGTGGTTCCTGCACTGCTGCCATGTTGTTTTTGTTCTCGGTCGCAGCTGACGTCATCGGC
This sequence comes from Aphyosemion australe, assembly GCA_006937985.1. Lineage (NCBI taxonomy): Eukaryota > Metazoa > Chordata > Actinopteri > Cyprinodontiformes > Nothobranchiidae > Aphyosemion > Aphyosemion australe. The sequence goes on from SSNS01000026.1 coordinate 2,658,873, forward strand.
TACTCCCGCTCTGTGATTGGCCCAACCAAATCTATAGTGAGCTGTGATTGGACAGGCACAGCAGTGGATCGGGCTGCGAGGGTTCCAATGAAGCATGCCTAGACCAAACTTTGCAAGGCAAGAATTTGGTCTAGTTCACTAGGCTACATACCCCCTGTTCAGATACTACCTTGGTTCCCGGTAAACAGCCCGTTCGGCCGGCCTTATGAAGTGGAGACACGTGCATGCCAGGAAGTACTGGTAAAATTACCCTGAAGTTCCAATAGTGGAAACACACCTAATGTTGATCACTTACACCAACAAGTAATGCATTACTATTAAAAGTAGGTATTTAGTTACTTTTAAACACTCTTAAAAAATGTGCCTATTAACTCATTCACTGCCATTGACGACTTTAGTCGTCATTTGAAATCCAACCGCTCACTGCCATTGACGACTTTACTCTTCAATTGCGTTTTTTATGGGGTGGACGTTGGAACGAGCCCCTGCACTGTGAGAATAAACATCACGTGTCTAAAGCGGATCTTCATCCGTGTACGTCACACATCACGTGATCAGGAAGCGGAAAATCAATGAATAAGGAGATCGTTTTGGGACGCTGCTGTTAAAAAAAGCGATGAGCCAACTGAAAATGCTTCTGCAGCTCACGCTTCGACAACAGATTGTGAAAGAACGGATAACGCTAGAAATACGGTGATTTTTCCTGATGTAAGAAGTGAGTCTACTCTTTATTTTGGCTCTCCAAAAAACAGTAAAAACGCTCAAAAACGCTGGCAGTCAGGGGCTTTCTGATCAGAAAACGGCTGGCAGTGAATGAGTTAATGTTTTTCTGACCTAATTTCATTGCTTTACAAAATATAATATAAACTTGAAACACAAAGTAATTATTCAATACGTCAGACCAGCCAATTCTTAAAAACAAATATAAAAAAAATAACGCAACTGGGACAAAATTTAATTTATGAGCACTGATCAACTTGTACATTCATGATTAACTTTGTCTCTTCACAACATAGAAGCTCATGTCAGGCATCATAGCGACTAAGACAAGTGGGCACATGGATCGATACATGAGCACAGCGCAGAAGGGCATCAGCGGAGGTACCAGAGGAGCCAAACACCAGCTGCTGATAGACTGAACAGTTGCCCAACACTGCAAAGCCCGACACACCAACATGTGCATGGCCTGGATTGATTACAAGAAAGCCTATGACTCAATGCTGCACTCATGGATCATTGAATGCTTGGAGCTGTTCAACATCAACTGGTTTGGGGGTTGCAAATCCTCAGACTGGAAGTCCCTGTGGAGAGTGGTGAGGACAGCGGAGAAAATCATTGGGACCCCTCTGCCCTCCATTCGGGATATTCGCCACATGTGCTGCTTGACTAGAGTGCAGCTCATCGCCTCAGATCCCACCCATCCCCACCATGGACTCTTTTCAAGACTGAACTCTGGCAGAAGGTTCTGCAGCATCCGCAGCAGGACGTACAGATTCAGAGACCGTTTCTTTCCCCTGGCCATAAAACTGTTGAATACCCACATTCAATAAATACGAACTTACATGAACTTCATCAGCCCATGTTTGGAATGCAACAGCCCTTGCATGGACTGTAAAGGCTCCACCCCTCCCTCTATTCCTCCTGCTTCTCCCTCCACCACCTCTAGGACCTCATGGGACTATAACATGCTGCTATGTTATCTTCAGTGCAATAGCTTGTTACGCAGTCACTTTATTTTTACTCCTTACTATTTTATTTTATCTCTATATGGTTAAGTTAAAATAGTTAAGATTACTATACAGCACCTACTGCATTTTTCTACTTCACAGCTTTTAATTGTGTTTTTAACCATTTATGTGAATGTTGTTACTCAGACAGTTACTGTGTTCTTGTACTGTGGGCCTAGTAATGACATATCGCTTGATAGGTACACCAATGGTGTGTTTGGTGAATGACAATAAAAACAAGTCTAAGTCTGTTAATCTGAAGTCAAAATCTGAAACTTAATAAGTTTTAATAATCTTAATAATAAGACCAAATAAATCAAAGTTACAAGGTAACGAAAATGAAATCTCATTTCTGTAGTTTACGAGATCATTTTCATGTTTTTGCTGTTTAATGAACATCAGAGTTATAAAAAGATAAAACTTACTGTGACACAATGTCTCACAGAGATTTAGGTTTTTTGCTTTTCTATAAAATCATTTTCTTAAAGGAGCAGGAAGCAGGATGATGAAACGAAACTCATTAGCGACGCGCTCGGCGCTGTGAGTAACTGCAGCCCGGCACGAAAGCGCGCATGAACTCTTCACTATGAAAAAATAAAGTTTAACAGTGATGTACGGCCAGAGCGCGGCTCGATATTATCAAAACAAGGCACCATGTCTAGCGACGAAGTAAGTAACAGTCCTGCTTAGAGGTTGGACTGTAGGTCAAATATGACATATTTCTAATGATTCATCTTCGGTTTGGAAAATGTCCGTTCTCTTCAGTGGTACACAGAAACTGAAGCATGATCACAGCTGAAATGCTACCGCACGCTAGCTCTCTCCAGCTACCGCACTATAGCTATCTCCGACTCATCGGTGAGATCATATCATCAAATCAAGCTCTGTTTACGTTTCTCGTCAGAATAAATGGAGCATCCATTTATCTCAAAAGACAAGTGGTGTCTCGTCCACAAAACGCAGAAGTGATCCGATTACTCCTTAGTTGCATTTAGCTATTTCAAATGGATCAGGAAGCTATATGCTAAGCACAGTTAGCTTCTTGTTTTTTGTTCATCTGCACAAAGATTTGTTAGATTACCTAAACTTGTATTATCTAAATCCATAGATTTTATTTTCTTAGTTTAAATTGCGGAGACCCCGCTCTGATATGTTTACCGATTATTCCTTACCTGGTCACTAGAAAATGAGCCATGTCCGCATCCTTTTTCAGTCCCAGATCAAGTTGAAGCAGTCTCCATTCTTCAATAGCGTATCCAATACATATTCGGGTCCCTGTCCGGCTTTTCTCATACTTTCTTTTTGACTCTCGAGATGCCGCTGATAAAACCTTCTTCTTTGTGCCACTCTTTAGTGGGCTTTGAGTTGCGCTTGGTCTTTTGCTGGTTGTAGAATCCATTTCCAGAGTTCGTCCTCTTCTTCTGAGGTTTTAACGCGGCTAGCAAACAACGCATTACCGCCACCTAGCCAGCTTTTTCCTCTTCTTCTTCCGGTTTTGAAGCTTGTCGAGAACGCGCTTGAAGTGTCACATCCGTAAAACAGCGCGGGAAATTCGGGACCGAACTGCATCGCATTTTGCAGCACACAGCCTAGTTAACAAAATGGAATGATAAATGGATTTCATCATTCTTTTTAGTTTAAAATGCTTCATCACCCATTAGCTTCACAAGAATTAACATGTATCCTATTTATTTCTTGTTTTTGGACAAATCCTGCCTCCTGCTCCTTTAAC
>SSNS01000026.1:2662451-2735942 GCA_006937985.1 Aphyosemion australe
CACATACACACACGCACACGCGCACACACACACGCACATACACACACGCACACGCGCACACACACACGCACATACACACACACACACACACACACACACACACACACACACACACACACACACACACACACACACACACACACACACACACAGAAAGCTCCGAGCAACAATCTGTGGTGACAAAAACATGCTACCTTCATTATCATCTCCCTCCCTTCTCCTCTTCCTCCCCATCTCACCCCACACCTTCATCCCAGCAGCCTGCTGAACAGCTGAGGTGTCAAAGCCAAACAAGGCGAGGAGGAGGAGAGGAAGAAGAGGAGGAGGAGGAAGTGCTGGTTGGTAGAGGAGTGGGGGGTTGTGGATAAGTGGGCTGCGTTTGGTTCCCACCAGCATTACAAACAAAAAACTAAAGGCAGCAGTTTTCTCCTCAGGTAATTAATCTGGTTTAATATAATCAAAGACATTCATGTCATGACTACATGAACTTTATTCTTATGGGATGTTGACTTTAGAGTAAAACATTAAAATTAACTTTGTCCCCGTACGTTCCTCCTACCGACACAAATGGGATGAAACATTTTTAAAATCACTTTTTTTCACCACAGTCATTTAAAAAAATCCAAATTTTGCATCTAAATATTCAAAGATAAATCCAAATAAAGACGTTCAAGGCATTTAGTTCAAGTTGATACGTTTATTTCTAGATATTAAAGTAAATTCAAGTCAAGGTTTTCATAAAATATATCCAAAGCAACGTTAATCAACTTAAGAACTGCATATGTAAACATAAACAGGGAGGAATTTCAACAAATATTTAGCTAACATGCTATTTCAGACTGCTATATAACAGATGTACATTACCAAATTAAAGCAGGACTGAGACTTTAGATGCTTTTGTTTTGGTAAGGTATGGTGTTTCATGTTTAACGTCATTATGTTTATTTGGAATCCAACATTTCAAACTAATCCGACATTTGTTCATTTTCTTTAATTAGCTTATTTTATTTAACCAAGTAAAGCCTACTGACCTGGACAGGAGGTCAGCCTACATCAAACATAACATAAACAACTGTAGAATACTTTAGATAGAATGTGAATGTATCTATTTTAAACAAATTAAGACCACTAAGGGATCACTGGTGCCCCTCATAGCCCCCCTTTAGGGACACCACTGGGCAGATTCTCATTATTCAGCTAAAATCGCTGCTGTAAGTTTCATCCATTAAAGTCTGAGCATTCAGCAAAACGTTTACTTTTAGACCCAACACCAGATTAACCCAAACCATCTGACATCTTCTCAGCCTAAACATGTTTATTTTCGGAGGTTCTGTTTAAGCCTGAATCTGCTCCTTCTTCAGATTTCTGACCCAGAATCTGTACAATTTGCTCTCATTTTCAGCAATAAAAACAAAATAAATCAAACCAGAAATTAATCATAAATTCTGTTCTTAAATGTATCTGACAGCAGCTTCTAAGCCTGAGCTGAACCACTAAGATTTATTTTAAAAAATCTATCAATCCAGGGTAACTGTGCTCCTCAGAGTATTTCTGCTCAGGAACAAACTAAACGAGCAGCAGAAATGGTAGAAAGACTAAATGTTTTGCATCCAGCTCAGACCTGCTCATTGCAAAAGATCTTTTGAGATGTTTTGACCTTGAAAAAAAAAACACTTCAGGTGTTTCTTTTCTTCACTTCCTGCTGCAGCTGCCTGTTTGGAGTCAGTGGTGGACGACAGATCGGCCCCGAGGCTCTGCAGGTGTCTGAGATGAGACAGGGAAGGTGGGAGTTAAAGAAAAACCTGAGAGGAAGAGAAGAAAGATGGACAGGTAGAAAAACAAACGGATGAGATGAGTTTGTTTATTTTTGCTGCAGAAACACAAAGAATTAGAGAAGCACTGCACAGAGGGATTCTGGGTAAAATCACAGGATCTGTAAGAGGGCGGGACAATCTACCCAAAGTGGGTGGTGATTACATAAATTGAAGCCCCGCCCCCTTCACGGTAGCTAAACAAAAACATACTGCAGCATAAATGCAGGGTTGCTCCGTACAGAAAAATGAAAGAATATCAAAGGGATGACATTCTGAGAAATACACAAACATCACACCAGCTGTTTACAAAAACCACAACTTTATTCTCAGAGAATTATTTCTTCTTTTTAGCTTTGAATTTTATTTTTACAATTCAAATTAAATTTATTATTTCATAAAAATTTTGCATTTTTTTCCTTTCTGGAATTCATGACTATACATGTGAATATCAAATTTTCATTCTTGCAAATGTATGTCTTTATTTCTTAAAATTTTCAATATTTACTTTTGTAATGAAAGATTTTCAACATTAAAAAACATTAAATTTTTATTTGCATGAATACATTAAATTAATATATGATGTTTTTGCAATGTCTCTCCAATCAGCTCCATCACCCATTATTATTATTCATAATATCTAATATGTAGGCCTATATAGTATTATAACTCTCAGTGTTTTTATTTTAGTTTGATTTAAAATGATCAAAGTGACCTGAAAATGGCTGTATTGCTCCATGCATTCTTATGTGTTCATTTAACAACAGCTGAATGGAAACAGCTGCTTTTCTTCAACAGTCCAGACCCCTGCTGAAGATTGGAGATGGAAGGTAGGCTTGATATTTTTACAATTTTTATTCCATTTTTCTATGTATATTTGTAATTTTGACAACATTACCATCATTGGCTTATTGTTTTCATGAAGGAAAAATGATTTTTATTTTTAAGTCTAGGTGTTTGACTTTTCCCAACACCTCTAAAGAACTCATATTAATGTGTAAGTGAGCTTTACAGACAGAGATTTGATGGTTTTGTTTTTTCCAGGTAGAAATTAGAGAGAAATGATAGAATAAATTCACAGATGACCTTTGACCTTCCAGTTACAGGATGCTGTGTTTCATCGTCAGCGTCGGTTGCTAATTACTGCATCAACAGACGGTCGGCTCTCCCACACCTAACAGGCACTTGGGCACGCTGGCAGCAGCGTGTGACGAGGCAGATAATTTTGGAAAGTCAGCTTGTGCAAAGATTTCACAGTTTGTCTCTTAATGTTCTGATTCTCTGGCTCTGACTTCAAACTGACAGTTTGTGTTCAGTCAAACAGTCGCTGATGAGCTGCAACACGTCAAACTGTGGAGCATTTGTCACACAAAAAACCAAACCTAGTGTTTAATAGTGTCTACCGGGAATATTTATTAAGACAATAAAGTCACTGACTGACTGGTCTTCAGGACTGGAGTCAGAGGAGGACAAAAACCAATATGATGACCATTTAGATTAGGTAAGTAACAGCTTTAGCCTGTTTCATCACCTTTGATCTGCTCCACATGACAAGAAAAGTTGAGTTATCTGAATAAAGAAAAACAAAAAACTCTAGATCTGAATCTCATCAGAGTGTTTTGGGCTCCATCAGCAAAGCTCCACAGAATCGTTTCAGTTTGAGAGATGGACACAAAAAAATCTGACTCTGTCCAACACCCAAGTCTGGGTTGGACATTTTTCTAAGAAAACTGAATGATCAGGAGGTTCTCATGGGAACCTAACCTGCTCCAGTGCTTTGTGGGTTTACACCTGTTGCCATGGAGACAGAGACAGGTGGGTGCACAGCATCTGTTACCATGAAGACACAGACAAGTGGCTGTACAACATTTGTTGCTACAGGGACAGAGACAGGTAGATTTACAGCATGTGTTACCATGAAGACACAGACAAGTGGCTGTACAACATTTGTTGCTACGGAGACAGAGACAGGTGGGTTTAAAGTACGTCTGCCATGGAGACAGAGACAGGTAGGTTTACAGCATCTGTCACAATGGAGACACAGTCAAGTGGGTTTTCAGTAATTGCTACTTCAGAGACAAAGACAGGTGGGTTTATGTACCGCTACCATGGAGATAGATACATGTGGATTGAAATCACCGGTTATCATGGAGACACAGACAAGTGGGTTAACAGCATCTGTTACCATGGAGATAGAGACGGGTGGGTTAACAGCATCTGTTACCATTGAGACAGAGACAGGTGGGTTAACAGTATCTGTTACCATGGAGACAGAGACAGGTGGGTTAACGATATCTGTTACCATGGAGACAGAGACAGGTGGGTTAACAGCATCTGCTACCATGGAGGTAGAGACAGGTGGGATTATCAGCATCTGTTACCATGGAAATAGAGACAGGTGGGTTAACAGCATCTGTTACCACGGAGACAGAGAAAGGTGGGTTAACAGCGTCTGTTACCATAGAGACAGAGACAAATGGGTATAAAGTATAAGTTTAAACCAGACTTTTGTTTAATTAGCTCATGAATTTAATTACTGAATAGTAAAAAGTTTAACACATTCAGAGAGATGGGTCAGAAGAAGTAGCAGAGGTGCAGGACCTTTCTTTTCCACATTGTCTCTCATTCTTTTTTTAAACATTCTGGCTTTATATGGTCACTAATAGATGTTCTGCTGGTCAGATCATCTGGAGATTCCAGAACAGCTGTTTCTCTCCATTAACCTGATTTTTGATGAAAGATTGGCTCCAAAGAGAAGATCTGAAGCTTTAATTCTCTGGTAGAAGTTTTTACTCTGCTCATGCTCCTCCGCCTCTGCTGCCCCATGCTGTCCAAACAAACACACAGATCAGATCAGACCAACAGCCCTGCGTTGGAGTCCTGCTCCATGTCAAACTTCCTCTCCTCTAAACACAGGATCATTTGAGTGAAAAGCATATGTACGTTCATCTGCTGTGTGACTTTGAGGGAACTGCGGACATCTCAGACCACAGAGGACTGATTTTAAACTGAGCGGCCATCTGTCTGTCTCATCTCTGAGGTTTTCTCAACACTTCAGGGCACAGCCGGTGGAGGATGGAGGGCCAGGGAGTCAGCCTTTCCGTGACTCTCAGGGACAAAAAGAGTCCCTGAAGCAAACGAAAAGGACAAGAAGTCATCCAACTGGGCCCACTGAGACCAGGACGAGCCCTTCGGAGAGCATAATCAGAGAAAACTCCAGATTTAAGAAATCCGGAGACTCTTTAGAGAAAATTTGATTTAAAAAGGCTGAATTGTATGATTTCTAAAGCACAAATCACTTTTGGATAAAATAATCAAATATCCCAAGTCAGACTAACCCTAACCTAGCTGAAACTGATCTAGAGACAGTTTAATAAAATATCACAAACAAAGATTCTTGTTTTTTCACAGGAAAACAAACTTTTGTTGATGTATTTTTATATTTAGCTATTTTCTTCATCACGTTTGAAAGCAGAAGTTTGATCTCAGAGAGACAGATGGTGGTGGTGGAGATTCTGATGGATTCAGTCATTTTACTAAGTTTAGTTTTCGATGCACCACTTCCTCTGAAACCCACCCTTCCTCCTCGAGTAAGGAGGCCTTTATGGAGCTGAAAGAGAAGGGAGGAGCTGTGGAGGAGCAACAACTCTCATCCAACGCTAAGCTGACGTGACATGAAACCCTGATTGGAGCTTTATTGCTCCGCGTAGATAACCTCCGGGAACGTCGGCTCACCTCGGCACAGGAAGTGATCAGCACAAGCCTTTCCTGCTAATTGAGGAGAAGATAAAGGGTTGCGCGGCCCGGCCGCAGCCCGACAAATAACAGAGGCATTTAGGAGGTGGACGGGCCCGGCAGCGGGGACCCCTTTGTGTCGGCACAACTCGAAGGAGATCAGCCACTGGGACGGGGGGGTCTGCTGGACTAATCCCAAAGGAACAAAGTGGGATTATCAGGTTCCCAGCGGCATGGGGCTATTCCTCCTATAACGTCATTAGATGGCATTAAAGCGCGCTGCTTTTCTTTCCCTTCATACAAGTTAAAAGCTGAGCGAGCCTGCAGGAGATCAGCTCTCTACAAGGTCTAATTGACAAACCGGGACGACTGATTGCCAGTGAAGTGATGTTATCCCCGCCGGCACTTTGAGCGCCAAACAAGAGAGGCACAAAAAGGATTAGTAACGCTGATAGGTGCAGGCAAAGAGAGGGGACTTTAACTTCCTCCTCAGGAGGCTTCTTAGTTCAGATTAAGATGTGTAGGAATGCGTCGCAGCACCAAACCGCTAATCTACTCAAATCCCACCAGTCGATAATCTGACTCTAGATTCCTCCCTCTGGTTCTGAGACGCTGCTGACTTTGGTTACAAGTCAAAGAGGCGAAGAACAGAACTAAATTATGACAAAAACTAAAACAGCAGAGAAAATCCTGAAAAGCCACATTCCGCAAATTCACTCAAACCAGGACATCAGCTCGTGTCATCGAGTCACAGCAAGGAGGATGGAACGAAAACTCAGCAGAAAGAACAACAGAACCCACCTGCTGACCCAACAGAACCCCCTTCAGCAACAGAACCTCTCAGTTGCACCTCACCAGCTTCTTACATGGCTCTGGAGGACTTCTGGTCCACTCTTCTTCTTTCGCTTCAGTTCTTTGAAGCTGATTCAGCTATGTGATAGTCGGGTTCAGACCTGGACTTTGGACCGCTGCAGCACCTTGATTCTGTTGTGTCATTCCTTTGAACGTTGACCTTCGACCTCAGAGATGTCATCTCCTGGAAGATAATCAGCTGCCTTTTATTGAGGAGCTGCTGCGGATCAGTTAATGCCTGTGCTCGGCAGCCTCGCCTCTGTCAGTGTGCACCAGGGCAGCTGTGGCTACAATGTAGCTCATCACCACCAGCGTGTGTGAATGGATGAATGACTCACTGTAGTGTAAAGTGATTTGGAGTCCTTTGACTCAGAAAAGTGCTACACAAGTGCTGTTAATTTATAATTTAATCAATAATCCGATTTGTTAATAAACAATCGGATCAGAAGCTCCTGACTGTTCCTGAACCTCTGAGCTCCGTGGTGAGGATGAACTCAGGTCATCACTGGTTCTGGGTCCGTTTTTTGTCTTTAAGCAGCAACAGGTTGAGATATGTGGTTGATCTGAGGATTTAGGTGATCTTAAGACGTGACCAGGACCAGATTATGTTTAAAAAATGAAACAGGAAACTCTCTGTTTCATGATGTAAACAAAAAGACTTTTATTGTGAAATCTGGAGAACAAATGCTGTCTCTGGGTCTATAGTTCTACTTTAAAAGTTGTTTGAACTTTCCTTCGGTTTTCTAACATGTCTGCGTGTAATGTTGCTAAAGTAAACGAGATGAAATTCAAACAGAAAATCAGTTGTGTAGAAATTACAATCCATCCTGCAGAGACATCCACGACTGATTTGCTTCTGCGTCCACTCCAAACTCTGCAGAGAAACAACTCCACCTTATGTCCCACTCAAGCCCCCGTAATCGCAGGCCGTAATTAAAGGATGATTAAGAGGCTGGAGCTTGATGAATGGGAGCCTAAATAGTCTAAATACCCCATGCTGCTCTGCTGTTGGACGCAGCGTGGAGGACTTAATTGATTCAGGCTAATCAGCGGTCAGAATTAAAACTGTCACAGTTGTCTGGGAGAGGCGAGAAAGGGGGGAGGAAAGTGAGAGGAAACGAGGGAGGAGGAGGAGAACAGAAGGTTGAAAAGACGATGCTCGAGGAGAAGGAGGAGGAAGGATGTGTGTTATTGTGGAGGGAAGAAGCAGCTCGGCAGAAGGCGTCTCGGATCATCCTGCATAAATTAAAGAAACACACACTCTGAAACACATTGGAGGGTATTAAAGGAACAGTTTGTCGGACAATTAGGTGATACGAGGACTCATTAGTGCCCAATGTGGCGGCCATGACACTTGTGACTCTGGTTTGTCCAAGGCTCTCAGCCCTGAAATACCAACTCCTCCTAAAGTTTTATTTTCATGATTTTCTGACATTTGACAGTGAAACAGAATCGTTTTATAAATTATATTTTTGTTTGTTGTTTGTTCCGTATCAATGTCTCTAGACAGCTGATTCTGTTGCAGCTTAGGAAGATCTGTAGCTTTGGGAAGCCCTCTGCTCAGATGAAAAGTGCATTTCTCACTGTGGTTCGTGGGCCAGCTATTGGAAAAAAGGGAAATTTGGTTTTCCAGGTCAATTTTGAAAACAGAGGGATGAAGCTGCAGAGATGAACCACACACGACCTGGAGTCCTGGATCTGTTGGTCTGTTTTGCTGTGGAGGAGCAGGAGGAGGGACGTGGTTCTCTTCTGTCCTTTTTGTCATCAGTGCTCAGGAGATTTTTCCACAGATTCCACATCTCCGGCTCACCTGTATCAGACCAAAATAGACTCGAATAGCTCCAGAGTTTAAACTACAGAACTACAGGGGTGGAGTTTGTCACAGAGGACTCTTTATCTGTGGTCAAAACTATTCAGCCACCCTGCATAAGGACGTGTGTCTGCTCAGCGCTTGGATGGGACAAACCAAGATGAGCATCTATCCTCTGCAAGTGTAAAATGAGGTGCTTGAGTTTTATAGATGTGGTTCTGATGTTTAAGGGGGTTCAAACAAGAATCATTTCAGTTTTCTTTTTTTCACATTTTTCATTTTCTAGTTTATCAGTTTTGCTGGTAATATAGATACCCAGAATGCACTAAAGGAAACACTGTGGCTTCATGGAATCAAATCTTTTTGTGTTTTCTAGAAGCTCACTGACAAACGTATAGTACTTGTTCTTTTTGACATACGAAAGGTCACTTTGGGTTTCACATGCAGACTTTCAAATCCTTTTTACTGCATTAGCCACCGATAGAAAATAAATGGGAAGCGCTCAAGTCAGAAAAAGCCACAGAGATCTACGTCACACTGTAAGTTTGCATTCATGGACTCGTTCACCTTGGCTCACAACTCCAGAAGGCTGATTTATTATCCAGGAGAGAGCAGAGTGCGTCTCAGCTAGTAGAAGCTAACCGTTAGCATTAGCAACTCCACAACATGGCGGAACACATTCAGGCTTGTGTTATTTGTGGAGATAAAACATCAACGTTGCATTTTCAGCCAAGAGAGAAGAAGGAATGGAGGCAGCAGAAGAGTTGCAGTGGTGTTAGCCAATTAGAGGTGAGACATTTGCATTTCATGAATATTAATGAGTCAGACTCGTAATCCTGTCACTTTCCAATCCCAACTCCTCCGACTAACTCCTACTTTCTGAAACAGGAGCATGAGAGTTTTTTTCCCCCACATAAAACTCATAAGCCCTTTATTTATACTAGAGACCACAGCAAAAGTACTGAAATAGTATGCCCTCTTTAAAAAATATAGAGGAAGAGGAAAAGATCAATTCTGGTGCAGATCAGACATTTTAAACACTTTTATTAAAAAAATAATAAAAACACACACACACATATGTATATATATATATTAATATCATTATTTACATATATTTTTAGTTTTGTTTCGTATTTTCAACAATTTTTGCTTTACTGATTTATTTCTCAGCAAAAGCACTAAACTCAGATTACTTCCAATTTCCCTGGCTGTGGAAATCCACATTCAGATTCAGGTTGCGACTCAGAGCATCATGTTTTTTTAAGTAACTGGAGACATTAAACAGCTGATTTAATTGGCCCTAAACATGTTTGATTCTCTCTGATGCTCATTTAGAGATAGTTTTCTTTCTGTGTATCACTTCTGATTCATTTGCAGTTTTTGTCACTCTGTCAGAAGTGGGGGCGTCGACTTCACTTCCACTGCGGGTCTGAAACATGTTGCTGTGACATATTTTACCGCGCCGTCATGCCAAACACACGCCAACGAGCGGCCATTGTTTTTCACGCTGCTCAGCTCTTTCGCAGCAGCTACATTGTTGTTGATGTAGCAGTCTGCAGGTTGGTGGTGCGTTACGTACAAAATGTTTCATGTGAATCCGTTCTGTTCAGCGAGTCAAAGGTCAGAGATGGCACAATGGCTGATTAGACTTTTCAAGGCTGTTTTTTATTGTCTTGCAGGAATTTTGTGTTTTTAACTGGTTCAGATTCAGCAAAATGAAAAATGTTAAACTGTTGGTAAACAAGAAAAAAATTATCCTTATATTTTGATCATTTAAAAATGAATCAGTGAGATTTCTAAGATTGTTTGGGATTTTCTAAGGTACAAATCAGTTAGTGAGTTAGACAAAGCTCAAATAAATCAACAGAACCAATCAGTGCATCTCAAGCTCAGGTTCTTTCATTTACCCTTGAGGCATCTCCTATAAAATGAAAAGGTGATGCATCCAAACTGCTTATCCATGGCAAAAAGTTAAATGTTTAATTCAAGTTTACTGAAAAATAATTACAACAATTCAGTTTATTAGATTTATTTTAAACTAATTTAGATTTGATGCAGTTTGAATGTGTTTATTAAGTTTTAAATAACAAAACTGGATTGGAAATACTCCGATTAGATTTAATTGTTGCTACACCTTTAACTTCTACCATGACAGCAAGTCACTTACTTCAGGGTTAATCCCCTTTTAGAATTAGTTTTATTTATTTGGCAAAGAATCTTATGACTTAAGTGTGTGTGCGTTCATGCATATGTGCATGAGTATGTACTTGAGTGTGTGTGTGTGTGTGCGTGTGCATGTGTGTGTGTGTGAAGCAGCTGCTGCCGTTCGGTCCCTGCTGACGTCTCTGTGGTTTGGTTAAGGATGGAAGCCAAGCTGCAGGTACAGATGGTCAACAGGAGACAGTTACCAGAAACACACCCCACAAATCCTGCCTCTACGTTAAACTCACTTCAAGCAGTAAAAATATCAAGTAACATCAAATTGGATGAATTTGTGTTCAATTTTATTGCAACTTTAAAATATTTCTATGAACAGGATCAGAACCCTCAGTCTCGATATGAATTAATCAGCCCACCCACAGTGATGGATACCAAGTGAAAAAGTTCTCTTTGAACATAGTAACAAACCATAAACAACCAAAAATGAAGTCTTAGGCTATAAAACAAGTAAAAGCTAAATAAAAAAGCAAAGCTAATAAATCAGTTTAGTTCAGTTTTATTTGTCTCACATGGGGAAATTTGGTGCACAGCAGCAGTCAGAGAGATATAATGAATGATGAAGCACCTTAAACTCAAACAGCAGTGCAACTCTACCACTGACTCTGTTTGCCGCCCCCTAGTGGCTGGTTCCAGTATAAGTTTGTAGCAGCTCTGGCTTTACATGAATGATTGTTACATTTTCAGGATAAAATCTTTAAATACATCTCTGGTCATTTTTTCTGACTGTTACTTGTTTATTCAGACATTTGTGACCTTGCTGCTGTATAGGGTTTCACAGGTTTTATTAATGCATTTAGTCATTATTAGTAATTGGATGTTTAACAAATCGTCATGATTGCGTGTCGGTGAGTAGGTCTACAAAAATGAATACATTGAGTTACTGAGACGTTGCCTGACACACACAGATGTACATGTCCACACACGCAGGTGTCGTCTGCGTCACACACTCATCAGGATGTCCCTAAAGGTATGCATTAACTGTGTTTAGAGTCTTCAGGGAGCTAGTTAACCAGCAGCCTGAGGGTCATCATTAGTGAGACTAAACTCCCGCCTCACTCAGTAAACAAAGTAAACAAACAAAGAAACACAGCTGTGACTTTTGTGGAAATAATAACTGATGAAAGGTTCAGGTTTTCCACTCTGATGCATTCAGCTACAGCAAAACACTTCAGCTTCAGTGTTGGGCTCGTCATCAGAATTACAAGTATTATTTATAACTGGGATAAAGACCAGTGGGACGAACACTTCTCCCTGTGGGACACCAGATATTTGCAGCTCTAAGGACTTTCTAAACCTGCTCAGCTGCAAACTGCTGAAAGAAACAGAATCATTCCTCTGAGACGGTGTTGTATACTGCAAAATAAACTGAATTATATACATAAACCATGGAATTGACTTAGGATTAAAATTCAATATGGTCTGCAATTTATTTGCAATATATCATTTCATTTATAATAATAAAGGAAATTCAGTGAATGTTAGCAACCTTCAAGGATCTATATTTACAACCACACATTGGAGTCACGTGTCGATGTCTGGTAGTCTAATAAAAGATGCATCTAATAGTTTCTCCTGAGACCTTTAGGCAGAGAGCTTCTTATGGGCAGACTCTGAACTGATTTTTAGAAAACTTTATGTTGGTTTTGTTTCTAAGCCTCCTTCAACTGAGTGTATGTAGAAATGCTCTATCAAATGTTTTATAGTATAACATTATCACTTCCACCATTGTTTTGGTTTCTATTGGTTAAATCTTACACCCTAAGAGAAGAAATTCATCATTGGTCTCAGTAGCAAGCTGCAGTATTCAAGACCTTTACAAAATGACTAAAATCTTGATTTTACACCATCAGCTTTAGGGACCAGTTGTGGAAACCCTAAAAACCAAAGTGAAAGACATTTTCAGTGTCTTTTTACTGCTCACACGTGCATCTCTAATGGGAACAGTAAAGAAAATTATTGATCAGCAATAAAATAACAGAATTATAATAAAATGATAATGATAAGAAAGAGAAACAAGTGCCAAGTGATGTTTGTGGGATTCCTCTGTGATGTAATTTTAATCTCTCAGTTTGAATCTGATATTTTTTAAACCAGAAACCTTCAATGGAGCTAGACCCTATAAATCAAACAGTCCTCCAGTTGTAAAGAGATATTTTTGTGTCAGATCAGCAGCAACTATTGTTTACAGTTACCGCACCAGCTGCTGACTCACAACTCAGACTAGTTCATCAACAACTAACAAGCCACAGGAATCACGCCTGATGATTTTTTTTTTAATAAAATGANATGGGGGTTCTGGCCTTCTTCTCTCCTCCGAGCTGTTTCCGCATTTGACTTCTCGCTGTTTTTCCACACTCCCAGTTCGTTAAAATCTTCTGACCGAACAAAGAACGAGCCATAAAATACTGCCTCGTTGCAATCAACGTAAACTCTTTATTACATCTTCATTTTAACCCAGTGTCACTTGGGGAGATTCCAACCATCTCCCATCGTATAATGGCGAATCTGAAGTTCACAGCATACACACAGATTTTATTCCTTCTGCAGAACCTGGTTCCGCCTGGTCCCTCCCTTCCAGATCCTAACTTTCGTATCCTTGGTAACCGACATATTTATGATCTCTGGCTCCAGGAATGAAGCCATCTGGTCTAAACTTTCTCCTGTCTTATCTATCCCTAGGTCAGAGTGTTCTCACCTCCCCCTTTGCACAGTTTTATGACTGAAACTCAAAACCTCCACAGGAGATTAAAACCTTCTTGCTTCAGCTGGAACTCACAGCTTGATGAAAACATGCATAAATCATGGTTAAATGCAGATCAATAAAGAGTACAAGAATCATATGTGTATCAATAAACCTGGAAAGAAAAGTGATTAATATATTTGATTCCCTGGATTCTAAGTTCTAAAATTAAAGGTACAACAGGTAAAAAATATTATTTCCCGACACACCCACTCTTGGACTGGCACCAAGCCAGTCCAACCAAATTATCTGATGGATCTTTCCCTCAACTTAAAGTCTGACCCTTTATTTGACCCAGAGGCACCAAGATGTATTGCCTCTCCCTGCTGAAAACCTGAAAAAACATTTCATTTACCAGACCTCGGACTCCGGGAATGCAAAACAACCACACTTGATTAGAATGTAAAAACGACCATTAATAGACCTAAACATTAAATGAAAAAAAAAAACCTTGTCCATTTTCCAAACATGCCCATACGTCACCAAAGCATTACTGATTACTGATTCCGGAGCGCTCGTGCATAGTTCTAACAGAGACTCGAGGTGTTCTAGGTCACAGGTCGCTGAGCGGCCTGGAGTGGCTCATCTGGATCAGAACCACTTCTCTCAGCTAGGATCTTATTTATGGCCTTGCGATTTTCAAAGGCCATCCGGGATGTGACCGCCAATTCCTCCTCCACACCTGCAAATACCTCACGGGACTGCTCACACAACTTACGTACGCCCTCCTGGAATGCTTTAAAGGAGTCCCCCTTGGATGAAATCACAGCTGATGTAATGGGTAGATTATCAAACTTAGCGGCTAAACGATCAGAAGGCAACAGTTCAGAACGGTGGGCATCTCTGGAAAATGGAAAAACGCCAGTTATTAAAGCAATCACATTGTAAATTAAAATCATGGAAAGGCCCAATGGAATCAGAACCTTCCAGGTATTCAACCTTGGGGGCCTGTCTGCCCCTCCTGGACGACCAAAAGGATACCTTTTGAAATTGATGATGAAACTTTACCCTTTAAAATGATGTTATTTGAATGATGTTATTTGTCCCAGTATTTTAACTCTTAGCTCAATTTACCAGATATCAATATCAATTATTCACCGAATTATGAATTATCTTTAACCGTATCAATTTTTCAGGGACAATCTCCACAGGATCAGTGTAATCAGAAATGTCAACAGAATCATGCACACACAAAGCAAACTGATCAAATGCACTTTTTTAGAGTCCATTGTTTAGAAAAAACCTGTTCAGGAAGGAAAAGTTAAACAGATTGAAAAAACAGCCAGCCTGGGCCTTTAAGCCTTAATCTTAATCAATATTTTACCTTTATCTTTAACCTTAATTTTATCCTTGTTTTTATTTATTAGAATGTTTTTCTTTCAAAGATCCCTCATATTTATCCCAAATCAAATCATGAATTATTAAAATCAAATATAAAGTAAAGGCTGGTCATAAGTAGAGTCCAGTAGTGATGTTATTGCAGGTCTTCCGGCAAAAAGAACACGCAGGTCTTCCGACAAAATCACGAAGGTCTTTCACGTTCTTCCGGTGAAAGCACGAATGTCTCTTCGCAATGTTCTTTTCTTCTCTTCTCCTTTTTTTATTTTTATTATTTTTTTTTTATTTTATTTTATTTTAGGTGATCAGAGACAGTTCAAAGCCTCTGCAAATCACCTGACTTCAGAGCAACCTGACCGGAGCTAACAGCCGCTAGCCTCCTCAAAACCAGGTTACCCCCTTTCACACACCATCTTCGAGGTGAGCTGACTGGGGGAAACGGCCTCTTTCCACCAGAAATCAACACACCTCCTTTCAACCTTTCCCGATCCTTGTTGCAGCTCCTTGAGACCTCGGTCTGTCTCCTGAGCTGGCGAGCGTCGACTCCTGTGGCACCGGTTGCACCACGCGTCTCCTTCCGATGACCCCTCACCGCGTAGGTGGTCCGACTGACCACTTTGCTGTGCTGCTTTCTTTTGATGACCTGTAGCCACGCCCAGTTGATGTCGTCCGACGACGTTGATGAAGATGATGATCCTGATGATATGATCCTGATGATGCTCCAGCCGGAGCAACAGCCGTCGTGAGCACTTTGACCAAGGCTTTCAGTGCTTGTTGTTCAGTCTTATGTCATGAGTCCAGTCAGTCCAAGTCTTTGGTTGATCAAACCTCAGCTCACGTCTGTCAGAGTCTTGTTGTTTGAACTCTGTACTTTGTCACAAGTCCTGGAACCAGTCTAGCAGTCAGTCCATTGTCCATTACTGTCATACTGGGGCTTGAACCTAGAATAGTCTTCCTCTGCATGTTATAGGGAATAATTATCGCGCTAGGTTCTTTTCGCCCCCCTTCACGCCTCCTTATGTATTTTACTCCCTTTACATCTCCCCCTTTTTCTGAAACAGAACCATCCGTAGTTCTGTTCCAGAAAACTCAAAAAACGAATCGGTAACTTTTGGAATTTAAACTCTGTCACGCCTCTGTCCAAATAAACCACATAAATCGTCCACGAGACCTTCAAACATTCCACACACATCCAGCCACAGGCAGATAAGCTCCAACATGTCCAGTTCACCACACAACACCATAAAACCATCACATGTCAAAGTTCACTGACTCACCCACTCACACACACTCACAAACATTCAAAGGCTCCTTTTAGATTATATGATTTCCCTTCAAATTGTTAAAGCCACACTGTCATGTTTTTGTATTGCATCAGATAATTTAAAGTTCATCAGTGAAATTGAGTGTTGTGTTTTCTCTCTAAGTTAATTGTATTATTTGAGCACAGTTTGTCCTGCTTTAAGGATTAGCAGCTTGTTTAATTTAGTCCTGATTGTTATAAGTTAGCCTCGATGTTTTGGTACAGAGCAGTTAAACAACGACTAGCGCCAAGGACGTCGCACAGACCAAATGGAACTCTCAGTCCAAAGTAAAAAGAAGTGTTTGAGAAAATCACATTAAAATTTAGACAAATTTACATTAAAATTTAGACAAATAGTTTGGTTTTGGGATTATGAGTTTCATAGATTTTGTTCTTGGACTCTAAAAATGCTTAATTTTATGAATTCCTCTGTTTGTACACCTTTAAGTTAGGATTTAGTAATATGTTTCCCGTTTTTCAGGACTAACAAAATTAAAGCCTTAGATTAACCAAATGTTTTGCAATTTATCCATTAAATAGTTCACTAATCAATCAGTCCTGGACAATTTGTAAATCTGTAGCCCCACTCTGAAAGCACTCCCCCCTGAAACATCAATACCAGCAGGCCAACGCCCACTCAGACTCCGTCATGTCTCTCAACCAGCAGCAGCAGTCAACTGACTCAGTCCCTAAGCTTACATGCAGTGAGCACTTTCCACCACTAGGGTCAAACCCAAGAGCCGTCACATGGAGTAGATCGTAAAGTCCCTTTGGTTTCAAGTTGTTCATGACCCCAGCCAAAGGTCACAGTTCATTTCATGTGCCTCCCCTCTGTCAGGAGCCTGGCCTCCTGTTGTTATCAGTTTTGAGTCCATAACCGCAACTTCTTTCACAGTCTGTTCAACTTTGGTGTTGGTTTGCGTTCAGTTCACAGTTCATGATGTGATTCATAGGGGCGATGGCAGACCCCCTTTCAGCCTCAGCTGAAGCAGCCTTTTGACTTTTGCAGCAAAGTTCATGTGCAGGGCTCCATGCTATGACCCCCAGGCCTTCACCCAGTGAAACAAAGATGCTCACTCCATGATCAATAAAAATATCACCCTATATTTAATATCTGATTAAATAGAAATGACCGAGTCCAGAGGAACAGTCGACCAGCCAGCATCCTCATCGCAGCAAGGAACACCCGCACCACAGGGCCACAGATTATTCACTAATCAAGAAATTAAATCATCCAATTTAGAAACATGCAGCAAAAAATCGTGTTCATTGAACTCATATGATTCACTTTACTTGGCCTTATTGAGAAATGGAAACCAAATTCAAGGATGTTTATCAGAAAGTGTACTTCAGTTGTTTACCAATTAGCAGACCTTTAACTTTGCCATGAGAGATTACATATAAGTCTTAGCAACATCACATGACCTCCAGACATCATAGAATCACTCTGTTTTTAATCTTTTATATTTTATCCTAATTATGACGGAAGCAGACACAGTTTGATGTCCTTCAGAGAAATCAACCTCTATCATTAATCAAATAGATATGTCTAATCAAATACTGCAATTAACCTTCTGTTATAGACCAAATATGTATTTTATCAGTCAAATTTGCAAATGAATTCCTTAATACGCAGACAGTGTGACTCTAGATTATCTTTTTGAATTATCTGTTTCTGTATTGTTCAAATTTAGGATTAGAAACACCGTCTCCTGTATCATTTTATATTACTTTAACCTTTTAACTTTCCAAAGTTTAACTAATTTGCAACACTCCTTTATTCTGCAATGTTATAATGTTTATTTTAGTTGTCCAACTGATTTTTCTCCGCTCCAGCTTAACTAAATTTATCTGTACTGAATTATCTTGTAATCATTTATTTTTCACTTTTCTTTATCTATTCATTCATTAATTTTTCGTTTTAGTAGCTATTTGCCGAACTAAGTAATTATCATTATGCGTCTGTGCTGTTCACTATGCCGAAAAAATGTTATTAATTTTCCGTTCATGATTTCGCCACTTCAATTTTGTTTCTTTGTGTCAGTTTTATTTAATACCAATTTGATAGCACAAAACGTGAATTTGGGGCCAAATTAAGCTTCGTCAACTGTATCATCTTATAAGAGCTTTAATTCGAGGCTCACACAGCCTCTGTAGAGAACAGCGTCCTTTGTTTTCGCTCTTAAAAAATCCAGTTTTGCTTTCCATCGCTGCCGCTCAAGCAAACACACACGAAAAGTCACTCCTCCAGACAGACACCACAGCAGCATTGTCCACACAGACCCTGAGCCCACACGGCTCGGAACCAGAACCTCAGACACACCTCCAGCGCACACACACATGCAGGCCTCCTCAATGTTGGTCAACGCCCACTGAGCAGCAGCACACACACAGGTTCCAAGCACACACATGAAACGCAAGAGGATCAGGCAAAGTTACTGCATGCACACCGCAAATCACACCAAGACAACAAATAACTAATCATTCATCCACGTAGCCACACACACCTCAACACCAGGACAAAATGCTACAACATACTATCAGCCATTCCTTAACAAAAAACAGCCACCCACTCAAAGCATACACTAGGACAGAGGTGGGAGTCTGCTGTCCTTTCTGTGTGGGAAACCGTTCCACTACTTTTGAACTGCCCACAATTTACAGTAAGCCACTCTTACACTGCCCAATTATGAATGTACATTTAAGCCACGATTTGCTTAAAACTGCCCAATCCAGGTGAATTTGTGGCGCTTCTACTCCACGGGGTTACCAGACCCAGCTTTGGCCTAATGCCCACCTGTCGCCCGCCGGCTACAGCTGTTGGATCGCCAGTCCTGAAAGCGGAACACACGTATCGGTTCTTTAAAGGGGCGCCCCTAGGTCCCCGGGGATTCAAACCCGACTGTCTGCGTCTGCCCGGCGGCCTCGCAGTGGGAACGTCACGTCCAGAGCCAACAACACAACGATTCTAAATCCGTCAATTCGTCTTCGAAGTGTCAAACAAACAATGACTCGATTTTAAAACACACAAATTTACAGCCGAGACTACGCCAAATGTCCAACGAACAAGTAATTTAATTATCCCCAATATGCAGAGTTCGACTAACCAGGTCCTGCTTACCAGTAAGTGAAGTCAGCGCGCTGTTGTCCGTCTTCTCTTTGCCTCAATCTCGTCACTGCCCAATGTTCAGCGGTCATTTACAGGACTATGTCCACTGTCCAATTATAATTCGTCGTTTGAAGAGAAGATCTCACGGAGTGCCCCCTCCAAATTGTTGTGGGAAAAAGTATTGGTGTTACTCTGTCTCTGATGTATTTAGCTCAAATCTGGTTTTCTGCAGCTCGTCTGACGTCTCTCATCTCAGGCCCTTGTGATCCTGGTTCCGGTTCTTCTTTCCTCCGAGCTGGTCTCAGCATTTGACTTTTTCTTTTTCCTTTTTCCACTCTCCCGGTTCGTTAAGATCTTCTGATCAAATAAGAAATCACGAGCCATGAAGACCGCCTCGTTGCAATCAACGTAAACTCTTTATTACATCTTCATTTTAACCCAGTGTCACTTGGGGAGATTCCAACCATCTCCCATCGTATAATGGCGAATCTGAAGTTCACAGCATACACACAGATTTTATTCCTTCTGCAGAACCTGGTTCCGCCTGGTCCCTCCCTTCCAGATCCTAACTTTCGTATCCTTGGTAACCGACATATTTATGATCTCTGGCTCCAGGAATGAAGCCATCTGGTCTAAACTTTCTCCTGTCTTATCTATCCCTAGGTCAGAGTGTTCTCACCTCCCCCTTTGCACAGTTTTATGACTGAAACTCAAAACCTCCACAGGAGATTAAAACCTTCTTGCTTCAGCTGGAACTCACAGCTTGATGAAAACATGCATAAATCATGGTTAAATGCAGATCAATAAAGAGTACAAGAATCATATGTGTATCAATAAACCTGGAAAGAAAAGTGATTAATATATTTGATTCCCTGGATTCTAAGTTCTAAAATTAAAGGTACAACAGGTAAAAAATATTATTTCCCGACAGGACCTGCTCCAGTAGAAGGCTCAGGTTGAACATGTGTGTGACCACTTCACACAGCTGGTCAGCACAGTCTTTGAGCAGTCTGGGGCTGATTCCATCAGGACCTGCTGATTTTCTGCTCTTACGCCGCCTCAGTTCTCTCCTCACCTGGTNTTTTCACATTTTTCATTTTCTAGTTTATCAGTTTTGCTGGTAATATAGATACCCAGAATGCACTAAAGGAAACACTGTGGCTTCATGGAATCAAATCTTTTTGTGTTTTCTAGAAGCTCACTGACAAACGTATAGTACTTGTTCTTTTTGACATACGAAAGGTCACTTTGGGTTTCACATGCAGACTTTCAAATCCTTTTTACTGCATTAGCCACCGATAGAAAATAAATGGGAAGCGCTCAAGTCAGAAAAAGCCACAGAGATCTACGTCACACTGTAAGTTTGCATTCATGGACTCGTTCACCTTGGCTCACAACTCCAGAAGGCTGATTTATTATCCAGGAGAGAGCAGAGTGCGTCTCAGCTAGTAGAAGCTAACCGTTAGCATTAGCAACTCCACAACATGGCGGAACACATTCAGGCTTGTGTTATTTGTGGAGATAAAACATCAACGTTGCATTTTCAGCCAAGAGAGAAGAAGGAATGGAGGCAGCAGAAGAGTTGCAGTGGTGTTAGCCAATTAGAGGTGAGACATTTGCATTTCATGAATATTAATGAGTCAGACTCGTAATCCTGTCACTTTCCAATCCCAACTCCTCCGACTAACTCCTACTTTCTGAAACAGGAGCATGAGAGTTTTTTTCCCCCACATAAAACTCATAAGCCCTTTATTTATACTAGAGACCACAGCAAAAGTACTGAAATAGTATGCCCTCTTTAAAAAATATAGAGGAAGAGGAAAAGATCAATTCTGGTGCAGATCAGACATTTTAAACACTTTTATTAAAAAAATAATAAAAACACACACACACATATGTATATATATATATTAATATCATTATTTACATATATTTTTAGTTTTGTTTCGTATTTTCAACAATTTTTGCTTTACTGATTTATTTCTCAGCAAAAGCACTAAACTCAGATTACTTCCAATTTCCCTGGCTGTGGAAATCCACATTCAGATTCAGGTTGCGACTCAGAGCATCATGTTTTTTTAAGTAACTGGAGACATTAAACAGCTGATTTAATTGGCCCTAAACATGTTTGATTCTCTCTGATGCTCATTTAGAGATAGTTTTCTTTCTGTGTATCACTTCTGATTCATTTGCAGTTTTTGTCACTCTGTCAGAAGTGGGGGCGTCGACTTCACTTCCACTGCGGGTCTGAAACATGTTGCTGTGACATATTTTACCGCGCCGTCATGCCAAACACACGCCAACGAGCGGCCATTGTTTTTCACGCTGCTCAGCTCTTTCGCAGCAGCTACATTGTTGTTGATGTAGCAGTCTGCAGGTTGGTGGTGCGTTACGTACAAAATGTTTCATGTGAATCCGTTCTGTTCAGCGAGTCAAAGGTCAGAGATGGCACAATGGCTGATTAGACTTTTCAAGGCTGTTTTTTATTGTCTTGCAGGAATTTTGTGTTTTTAACTGGTTCAGATTCAGCAAAATGAAAAATGTTAAACTGTTGGTAAACAAGAAAAAAATTATCCTTATATTTTGATCATTTAAAAATGAATCAGTGAGATTTCTAAGATTGTTTGGGATTTTCTAAGGTACAAATCAGTTAGTGAGTTAGACAAAGCTCAAATAAATCAACAGAACCAATCAGTGCATCTCAAGCTCAGGTTCTTTCATTTACCCTTGAGGCATCTCCTATAAAATGAAAAGGTGATGCATCCAAACTGCTTATCCATGGCAAAAAGTTAAATGTTTAATTCAAGTTTACTGAAAAATAATTACAACAATTCAGTTTATTAGATTTATTTTAAACTAATTTAGATTTGATGCAGTTTGAATGTGTTTATTAAGTTTTAAATAACAAAACTGGATTGGAAATACTCCGATTAGATTTAATTGTTGCTACACCTTTAACTTCTACCATGACAGCAAGTCACTTACTTCAGGGTTAATCCCCTTTTAGAATTAGTTTTATTTATTTGGCAAAGAATCTTATGACTTAAGTGTGTGTGCGTTCATGCATATGTGCATGAGTATGTACTTGAGTGTGTGTGTGTGTGTGCGTGTGCATGTGTGTGTGTGTGAAGCAGCTGCTGCCGTTCGGTCCCTGCTGACGTCTCTGTGGTTTGGTTAAGGATGGAAGCCAAGCTGCAGGTACAGATGGTCAACAGGAGACAGTTACCAGAAACACACCCCACAAATCCTGCCTCTACGTTAAACTCACTTCAAGCAGTAAAAATATCAAGTAACATCAAATTGGATGAATTTGTGTTCAATTTTATTGCAACTTTAAAATATTTCTATGAACAGGATCAGAACCCTCAGTCTCGATATGAATTAATCAGCCCACCCACAGTGATGGATACCAAGTGAAAAAGTTCTCTTTGAACATAGTAACAAACCATAAACAACCAAAAATGAAGTCTTAGGCTATAAAACAAGTAAAAGCTAAATAAAAAAGCAAAGCTAATAAATCAGTTTAGTTCAGTTTTATTTGTCTCACATGGGGAAATTTGGTGCACAGCAGCAGTCAGAGAGATATAATGAATGATGAAGCACCTTAAACTCAAACAGCAGTGCAACTCTACCACTGACTCTGTTTGCCGCCCCCTAGTGGCTGGTTCCAGTATAAGTTTGTAGCAGCTCTGGCTTTACATGAATGATTGTTACATTTTCAGGATAAAATCTTTAAATACATCTCTGGTCATTTTTTCTGACTGTTACTTGTTTATTCAGACATTTGTGACCTTGCTGCTGTATAGGGTTTCACAGGTTTTATTAATGCATTTAGTCATTATTAGTAATTGGATGTTTAACAAATCGTCATGATTGCGTGTCGGTGAGTAGGTCTACAAAAATGAATACATTGAGTTACTGAGACGTTGCCTGACACACACAGATGTACATGTCCACACACGCAGGTGTCGTCTGCGTCACACACTCATCAGGATGTCCCTAAAGGTATGCATTAACTGTGTTTAGAGTCTTCAGGGAGCTAGTTAACCAGCAGCCTGAGGGTCATCATTAGTGAGACTAAACTCCCGCCTCACTCAGTAAACAAAGTAAACAAACAAAGAAACACAGCTGTGACTTTTGTGGAAATAATAACTGATGAAAGGTTCAGGTTTTCCACTCTGATGCATTCAGCTACAGCAAAACACTTCAGCTTCAGTGTTGGGCTCGTCATCAGAATTACAAGTATTATTTATAACTGGGATAAAGACCAGTGGGACGAACACTTCTCCCTGTGGGACACCAGATATTTGCAGCTCTAAGGACTTTCTAAACCTGCTCAGCTGCAAACTGCTGAAAGAAACAGAATCATTCCTCTGAGACGGTGTTGTATACTGCAAAATAAACTGAATTATATACATAAACCATGGAATTGACTTAGGATTAAAATTCAATATGGTCTGCAATTTATTTGCAATATATCATTTCATTTATAATAATAAAGGAAATTCAGTGAATGTTAGCAACCTTCAAGGATCTATATTTACAACCACACATTGGAGTCACGTGTCGATGTCTGGTAGTCTAATAAAAGATGCATCTAATAGTTTCTCCTGAGACCTTTAGGCAGAGAGCTTCTTATGGGCAGACTCTGAACTGATTTTTAGAAAACTTTATGTTGGTTTTGTTTCTAAGCCTCCTTCAACTGAGTGTATGTAGAAATGCTCTATCAAATGTTTTATAGTATAACATTATCACTTCCACCATTGTTTTGGTTTCTATTGGTTAAATCTTACACCCTAAGAGAAGAAATTCATCATTGGTCTCAGTAGCAAGCTGCAGTATTCAAGACCTTTACAAAATGACTAAAATCTTGATTTTACACCATCAGCTTTAGGGACCAGTTGTGGAAACCCTAAAAACCAAAGTGAAAGACATTTTCAGTGTCTTTTTACTGCTCACACGTGCATCTCTAATGGGAACAGTAAAGAAAATTATTGATCAGCAATAAAATAACAGAATTATAATAAAATGATAATGATAAGAAAGAGAAACAAGTGCCAAGTGATGTTTGTGGGATTCCTCTGTGATGTAATTTTAATCTCTCAGTTTGAATCTGATATTTTTTAAACCAGAAACCTTCAATGGAGCTAGACCCTATAAATCAAACAGTCCTCCAGTTGTAAAGAGATATTTTTGTGTCAGATCAGCAGCAACTATTGTTTACAGTTACCGCACCAGCTGCTGACTCACAACTCAGACTAGTTCATCAACAACTAACAAGCCACAGGAATCACGCCTGATGATTTTTTTTTTAATAAAATGACATTTTAAATTGCTTAAGGTTAACTGTCCAAAATTGAACAGTTAGATCTGAACTGTTTGTTTATTTTAAAACCAAAAAGCCAATTTAGGAAATATATCTTTAAATCAGCCATTTTATAAATCTATGTATTTCTTATTTTCTAAGTTGTGCAATAACCACAGTGTAACTGCGGCTGGTGTGTGTGTGTGTGTGTGTGTGTGTGTGTGTTAATTGTGACCTGTGGGCTCCGTGTCAAGGCTTGGTATAATTATCTGTGTAATTGTCGTGTATTTTGTAAAGTGCCTGATCATTTGATTCAGGATTAAAGCTTCTCACCTCCAACGGCCGGAGGTGATGCTCACACACACGCACGCACGCACACACACACACACACACACCTCCTGTGTGCCTCCACCCACACACCTGAAGGTGCTGCAGGCGTCAGCTGGAGGTGAAAGGGTTAAACCTCTGTTAGCGTCTCACACAAACACTTTCTCACTTCCTCTCCTGCTCCAGCATTCTTTTTGTTCTCTTCAAGTTAAAAAGGATATCAAGTCGCTTGTCCATCTGTGGTACTGACTGTGTGAAGCTTCACACACATACACACACACGCATGTGCATGCACATGCATGCACGCACACACATGGATTTACATATATGCTTTTTACACAAACTTGCAGCAGATTTAAGCAAATGAACACATGTTAATAGATTTATTTATGAAAATGTAAAATCCCTCACAGCTCGCGGTTTCTCAGCCAAGCACATCACCCAAATTCAATCATTTCCACAACAATAGTGTACCGTACAACATCCTGATTCTTCAGATTCAGTTAATCAGTGGTTTGATCTACAACACAGGCAGTGTTACACATCACAGGGGGCAAAATATGAGGTGTCGCTTTTATTTAAACCCAGGTGAGGCACCTGGACCTCCCCTGAGGGCCGCAGAGCTAAAGAAGAGGAAAAGACTGAGAACAACCTGAGGGTAAAGGACCAGTTCTGATAATATCCAATAACACATCTGGATCTAGGAGAAGCAGCACCTCATCATAATGCCCTCAGAACAGGAAGGAACAATTACATTAAAATGGCATCAACAGATAAAACCAATTAGTTAAATGAAGTAAAAACACCTCAAAGCTAATGTGAGGATTCATTTCTGAAGAGGGTTGACCTTTAACTCACAGTAAATGGTTCCTTCCTTCTTCTGCTTGTGAAATCTCACTAAAATCTGGAATCTCTTAGATTGTTGTGAATAAATAAATAAATAAATAAATACACCTCATAGATGATTTTTTGTATACTGAAATCACAATATCCTGCATAATAAACTCATTTCTGAACACATTACAATCCAGTCAGAGTCTCTGAGGATCCAGTTTGACACCAAATGCGAAAACTGAAGAGAACAGAATGAAACCATCAGAAGGAGTTTAAAGGAGCAGGTCTAAGCTGGACCACAGAGATCTCTCCAAGTCCTCACACAAACTACATCCAGGACTGACCAGCTGATGCACCCATATGGATCAGGGGTTTCCTTGGGAGACCTCCACCTACAGTAAAATCAGTTCTAGGAACCAAATTCTGTTCTTCTAACAAAGAGTGGACTGCTTCTGGACTGGACTGATGCAGTTTGTGACTGCTGGATGCATCCAGGTGTGTCTAGAGTGAGATCAGGACAAAACATGACCTGAAACATCATCCTGTCTGCAGCATATCCCCACCTCCTGACTTAAGGATGTCATTTTTTTAGTTTGTCATGTTCTGGAGCTTATCCAGATCCACATCAGGGATTGTTTTCCTGAAACCAAATCTGACTCATGTCAGCATTTTTTAACTTTAACCATCAAAGTAGAAAACAAACTTCTTCATTTTTATCATCTTCCGTGGTCCTTATATTGTTCTGCTTATTTTTAAAACAAATGAATAAAAACATTTTTATCAGCCAGGTTGTTGTGTTGAAATGAAGAACAACCATTTTTAAGCCACACAAAGTATTCAGTTGATCTAGAAACAAACTGCTGAAGCTAAACTAATTGGTGGGAGTCAGTGAAAAGCTGAGGAGTGACTGAGTTTCTTTCTTTTCTCTCTTTAGAGCTCTTAATCCTCTAAACGTCGACAATCAGCCTTCTAAACACTTCCTGAAACACTCAGGTGTTCACAGGTGTGTGTGTGTGTGTAACACTCAGGTTGACAGAGCTGTAACTCTATAGCTGGTCTGATTGAGCGTTCTTCATGTTGACTCAAACTAAAGTGAAGATTCTGGATCCAAACGGCTGAGCAGCCTCAGAACAAACAGGTTTAACTATGACATCAGAAAAGGGTTCCTTCACCTTTATCTGAATAAAGTTCAAGTACTTTCACGGAGAGTATTGAAGATTATTCATGGCCTTATTTGGTAATTATTTGCACTTTCACTACATAGATGCCAAAACAATGGATTTACTGTCTTGCCTCATAAAAGCTAATGTTATTGTGCTACGGCCAATTCAATTTACAAATTCAAGCTAAATTTAATAGAATTTAATACATTTTCAAAATCTTGAAAATACCACAGGAAAATGTAAACACTTGAAAGATTTTAAAACTAATTTTTAGGTAAAAAACTCGAAAGATAAAAATGATGAGAAGTTGTCTTAATTCTGTGTCCCTGACCCACACCTGGGCAACAGGTAGAGCAGGTTGTCCAATAATTGGTGGGTTGACGGTTCAAAACCAGCTCATTCATGCTGTTGTTGTGTCCTTGTGCAAGACACTTCACCCACCTTGTCTATGTGGTGGCCTGAGGGATTGATGGTGAAAAATGGCAGCCTCGTCGCTGTCAGCCTGTCTCAGGACAGCTGTGGCTACGATGTAGTGAATGATGGAGTGGATTCTGTGAAGTACTTTTAGTCTCTTAGAAAACCTCAACACAACTCGAATCTATTATTATTAAAGTAAAAAGATCCTGAGTTTTCACAGAAAATCTACTTGTATTATTAGCTTCACAGGGGAAATTTCATTTGGGTATGGCAAGCAATTTGGTTCAATAAACGGCTTCAACTGCTTTCATGTAGTCAGTTTAAATATTAGCTTCACCAAGGTTCAAGTCATGACTTGTGAAGATTGCAAAGATAAACTTCAGAGGTCCACATGTGGCTCCAGTGTGAAAGGCTGCAGAACCCTGACCCGAAGACAGGGACCAGAACACACCGTATATGTAGACAAAAGAAAAACCACAGCAGAATGGTTGCATGGAGCTCATGATATCTTCCTGATTGATTCAAACGATTAGAAATAAGAGATGGGCCGGAGTTCAGATTTTAAATGACATTATTTAAAAGAAATAGTGAAAAGAAATAGAACATGGCTGCAAGGTGGTGCAGTCGGTATCATTGTTGCAGCAAGAAAGTTGTAGTTTCAAATCCTGGCTGCATGTAGTTTTCTTGTTCTTCTAGTGCACATGTGGATTTTCTCCTGGTACTCCGGTTTCCTCCCTCAGACCGAAAACATGCATGTCAGGCTGATTGGAGACTAATTTGTCCCTAGGTGTGAGTGAGTGACTGGTCTCTATGTGGCCCTGTGATGGACTGGAGACCTGTCCATGGTGTTCCCTGCCTCTTGCCTGAAGACTGCTGTAGATAAACACCAGCTCCTTGAGACCCTACAGAGGAAAAGTGGTAAAGATACTGACTGAGTGAGAAACAGAAGCATCATTCATGCTGTTAACTGTCTGATTTTGAGTCCATTTTAGTGGTTTAAAAAAATCAGCGAGTCTTCTTTGTTTTTCCAGGATTAAAATTTTATGTCATGAATGAAACTGAATTACAGCTCCGTCTGGTAAAATTCCTCTTCAAGCCCCTGATTGACGGGCCCTGTGAAGGAAAGTCTCTCCATGATGTGGTTTTGCATTTACCTTGTTGGGTCGATTCCAGAACAAACAAGGTGTGTGCTGTCAGTGTTTACATACCACACAGCTCTGTGATTGGCAGTTGGCAGGTTGCTTCCTCTGCTGAGACAATCACACACGCCACAGCTGTAATATTAAACACCTTCTGCAAATGTAGACACGTTTTTAAGCTCTAAGTGGTGTAAACACTTATATTATGTTCACTTAGGGTCTTAGACTTTAGTATCAGTTCATGAGGCTCTTCACATCAGCATCCCTCTGTCCTGTTTAAGAACACTGACTGTTTTTGTCACAGCATCCATTAAACAACCTGTAAAAGATGTCACAGGTGTTTAGTAGACAGAGCTGTATCAATAATGATGTCAGCGCACTGATGCAGTGCTAATGCTGTCTATCAGGAGTTTATTAGCGGCTCATCATAGCACGAAGCAAAGAACTGCTAAAATGTCCCCGTAGATGATGAGATTTTAGTTTAACAGGTGAGAAAGCCCCACCCTCTTTGGAGCTCTAGCTCAGGTAGACTTAAAGCTGGGGTCAGTAGTGTGATGTCATCAAGAAGAGGAGATTTTGAAATTTGAACGGCCATAGTTCCTGCCCCAGCTCCTAATCAGGAAGGAGCTGAAAGCCATGCCTCATGCCGCGCAGGGAAGGCGGAGTCAACAGAGAGAGCTAAAACAATGTTCTGATGTAGCGAAAGGTTAAAGGTTACACTAATTTCTTAGCTCCAAAAGATAAATCCCTCTTTGTTCCCCTCCCTCCTCTTTCACAGTTAGCTTGAAGTTTACAGACTGTCATTAATTAAATGGAGGTTGAGTTAGCGGTAACACTTTACAATTAGGGTCCATTTATTAACACTACTTAGTGCATTATTAAGCATTAATAAACTATTAAATAAAGTATTAACAACTGCTTAATATTAATGTTAATATTCAGTAGCTCTTTATCCTAACCTTAAGGATACTTAATAGTTAACTGTAACGTTAATAAAGGGATCATTTGTTTATTAAAGATATTGGCCAGAGGCAAATTTCCTTTGAGTCACATGTGTGAAAATGTAATAAAACCTCAAGTCAGTTTCTTTTTGGGATTTTCACAGCTGGATTTTTAAGAAAATCCAGTGTTTTTAAACGGCGCGGGAAAAAACGTGGAAGGCTTCCGGTCTGAGGTTAAGCCGGAGATAACGTTTTACAAGGAGCTCCTCAGAAAACTATAGTGTAAAACAGTGCTTTATAGCACACAACAATGTTTTATCAGTCAGATGTAGCTTCTGAAGCCTCTGCTAGTCGGTCAGATTGTGTTTCCGTGGATTACGACGAGGAGAACAGAGGAGAGCCGGGAGAGTTCAACCGGAGTTTGACTCCTAACGCAGCAAGCTGGATAACCGAAGGTGCACACGTTTGGTACTGCTTAACTCAGAAGACACGTGAGCTGATATGGACACCGCTGGCGAAACTATTCTGGAGGAGGAGGAGGATGATATCATACTAATAAGTTTATTCTACAACAGTATTTACCTTTAGAACATCTTCTGGGCTCAGAATCAGCTGCTTGACTTGTCGAGTCCATCATTTTACACAGTCCCAGCCTCGCCTTGCTGAGCGGACTTTTTATCGCAATGGTGCCCTCTAGTGGCTGGTAGATGTAAACATAAACCCAGCATCGTGAACGTCAAAATAAAATGTTTTATTAATATTTTTTAAATATAGTTTTTAAAAGAAAAACTGTACATTCATTCTGCACACCTCTAAATGCCCTGTGGAGGTATTATTTTTTTTAAAATATAGCTTTTAATAAATTGTTTCATATTCAACTTTTAATGCTTAATACTACATTTCTCTAAAATGCAATAACTTAGTGAGCATTTACCCTTGTAGATTATGAAGCTCCGTACATCTTTTAAAAGCATCTCCAATATAAATTCTACTCGACTGTTGTAAATGTCCCACAGTGAGTTTTGCAGACAGACTTTTAAACGGTTTAAATTTTCTTGGAGAAGTAGAAGGCAGTAGAGTAATCAGTAACTTTGGTACGTGTTTTGGTTGGTGCAATGCAAACTTCCGGCTTCATCCAGCGTCAGCCTGTAGTGCATGCTGGGGACTGGGGCACATTCTCGTTCACAGAGCTGGACTTTACATGGCTAAACTGATTTTTCCTGTCTTTGATGGTTTTGACACAATCCCAATTCATTCATTCTCTCTCTCTAACGTGTGTGGTTGTATTCCAGAGCCAGGTCAGAGGTCTGGGAGTCTAAAGGATTTTTATGTGTACATACACTGTAAACTCTCATAGAAACTTTTCTATTAGCAGACAAGGGCAGTGGTGTGTTTATGTGGGGCTAATTATGTTTGGGCATGATAACAAAGCCTGGAGAGTTTGGGAGTAACAACACTGTCATTAGTTTGGTTCTCAGCCTTTATTTTTTTCATGTAAGGAGCCAGATCTTCCACGTGAGCTGGTGTGACGCAACTCTGAGTATCTTTAGCAGATCCATCTGCTGAATCCACTTCTCCATTCCCCTCAGCAGGTTTATGCTGCAGGTGTGTTTGGCGGTTTTGTAATCTCTGTGTCATTTAGGTTTCCTGAATCGATGAGTCACGTTTCTTCACATGTGTTGCACCCAAAAAGGCCACATTCATCACGGCAGCCACTCATGCTATCACTGTCACTCAGGCATGCTGATGGGATCAGAGACTATTTGTGTCAGATGAGTTTTTAATAGATGTTTAAAGGAGTAATTTATGGCTACTTGTCACAACCAGTTTACAAAGTCAAAAGCCTGGAGCTCCCCTCCCTATTCTGGAAAAAAATGCTTTCTGTTACATTCATAGACTCATCTAGCTGCTAAAATACCCGTTATTAGACCTGACAGGTATGAAGACCTACAACCCAGTTTTTCGTTCACACATGCCAGGTAATTTCCACACGTCCATCTGTCACAAAAGAGAAAAAAAGGAAACATACCGCCATGGTGTACTAGCTTGAGGTGTGCCGTCTCTGAATTTAATACCAAACTTCTTCTGTCTGCTTCACTATATCATTATTCCCACCTTTCCTCCTGAAGGGGTCTGTTGGCTCACAGGCAACACACGCATGTCTATACATTTAATGTTTGTAATTAAAATGAAAAGAAGAGCTGGAGTTTTGGAAGTTCCGATGTGTTGTTGGGTTTACTGCAGCAGAATGAAGATGCATTTCTGTTAAAAGACATTTAGTAAAAAAAATGTCTTTGCTTCTTTCTGAAAGTTTTTAGAACAACTAAAGCACTAGAATACAAGAAATCTCAATAAACCATGACAAGAAAGCTAATAATTTTCATTTAAACTGTTTCTAAAACTGAAGTTAGAAAAAACTGTGAATTGAAACAACTTTTTCATGGAGGAGTTCATCAGGGAACCTTTTCTGGATCTGTTTCTTTCTGCATCTTAACAGATCTTGAGACTAAATTTAAACCGTTTGAACTAAACCACAGAGAAGTGGTTCCCAAAGTTGGGGTCGAGACCCCACTGTGGGTCACCAAGAGCTACTCAGGGGGTCTTGAGAGGATTACCAGAAATCAGAATAAAATTGAAAAACAATTGATGAAGCTTTATTTCGAGCATAATTGTTACAAAAACGTAAATAAATGGTCATAAATGGATAAAAGGGAATGTGAGCTGATGCATTTTTCTTTATGCCCTGAATTATTTAGCTTTTTAAGCATGTTTGTGTCAAATCAGAGAAATCTGGGGTCCCAAGTCTTGACGATTGCAGTTTTGTGGATCTGAAGCAAAAGGTTGGGGACCACTGTCATAGAGCACCAACGCAATAATAAATAATAGGCTACATGTTTTAATATAAATCCAAATAAAAGTGTAAAAATATTTCAGATCTTAGCTAAGATGCATTTTTAGACTGTGGTAAAACAGAAATCTGAGTTAGCATGTTTGCTATTTCAACATTTAACTGTCACTTTACATATTTACATTTGTTTCTATATAACACACTTTATTAACTTAGATTAGATGTGACATATTTTACTTGTGAATGTAAATTTAAAGATGTAATGTTAACATATTTAAATTTGATTCTAAATATTTAGATTTAATTACATGCTTTTGGATTGTGTTTTAAATAAAGATTTGGATATTTGTATTTTAAACATGCATTTAAATATTTATTTTTAACCTCAGATATTTTCATTTATCCCAAATATTTAATTTAACCTTATTTTCAATATTGTCATTTAAAGCTAAATGCGTCCCGTTTAGCTGCACGTTTAAAGCGTTGCTTAACAATCTGCTCCTGATCTCTAACAAAACTAGAATAATTGTTTATTAGGACTGACCCCATATATTAGCTACGGCAGAGCGACAGGGACAAAAATAGAATTACTTAGGAATAATGTCAAATAAGGTTTTAAATTGAAAACACAACAACCTGTAATTCTAAACCAGAAGCATTCTGACTCGACACCAAAGCCCAGAAGCAGTGTGTGGTCTACCCTTGAACCCAATTGAAATCTTCTTCTTCTCTTAATGATCATAAAAGCTTGGTGTCTCCATAACTCGCTGAATTGAAGCAGCACAGTAAAGAAGAGTGGAGCAGAACTCCCCCAGCACACAGCTCCTGCAGCTTGTCAGAAGTTTTAATTTAGTCTCTTTTTTGTCATTCTGTCATTACTGAAGCAGAGTTTCAGACAAATTCCAGCAAACATGTAATTTCTTTTCAGAGCTACATATAAATCATCCTCAGGAGCTCTTCCTGGGTGGGTTTGGGTGATAGAAGGAAGTCTGAAGTGTGGCAGGTGGGAACGTGGAGGAGGGGGTCCTTCCTTATCTGATCCAGACTACTTTAGGAAGACACCTGTGGTATCCAGGTCAATATATTACCACCTAAGTAGCTGTAAGGCCCCTCCTCTTAAGGTTTAGAGTTCTGTCAGACAGCTGCAGGCAGGAAGTTTGGCTGACGGGTGGGAACGTCTTTTATTTATGGAGCAGCAGCAGGATTGGAGAAGCTCAACGACCAGGACCCAGGAAGTAAAAAACAGCATAACGTTAATGAGATGGATCCACTCATTTTAACTCTGTCAGTCTCTTTACTCTTTCCCACGGCTTCACTACAACTCATCACATGATCCAGTATGCTCGTTAATTATTCTCACATACCAGCTGTTTCTGGTATTAGCCAGTCAGCTTCACATTTATGTGAAAATTATTATTCGTTTTACATTTTTTAATCTGAAATTATTTGAGATCAACTTAATTCGACTGAATTTTAAACTATTTGTTCACAGGAAGAAATAAAAGATAAATTATGTTCATTGATTTAGTCAACCAGTTGATTTTATCCAGCTTTTGGTTTCTGAAATGTTCCTGTGTGCTCATGACGTGTTAAATTTAGAATCAAATCATTTGCTTTTGTTTTGAAATCAGAAATTAAAATACAGAGATTAATAGTCTGTTTATGGTATCACAGTTTTTGAGTCATGACATCAACAAACATGTTTTCCTTCTCCTTTTCTGTGCAGAAGACGTACCTGTCGGCTCACAGGTGAACATGTTGGAGTACAAAGAACCAACATGGCGGGCGAGTGCGCGCGTAAACAAACAGGAGCGAGCGGGGAGGCGTTTAGCAGCTAATTGTCCTCACTGGGGAGCTGTTATGGGCCCAGTTAAAACCTGTAAGTCCCCCACACCTGGGGGGAGGAAACATATGCTGCTACAGGAAGAGCCCAAGGGCACGGAGAGGGGGAGGGGGGACTCACCTGGACTCACACACCTAACTGAAAACACACTCAGTGCTACAGACATGCATGAATGTTCCTCAGCAACACACACACACACACACACACACACACACACACACACACACACACGCACCTGCCAACAAAGGGAGTGTCCATCACTACGACAGGAGATGTGGAACAAACAGTTAAAATCAGCAGAGTGAAGCCACTGATCTGGGGTCAGATCTATTTTAAAGTAAATCATCTGCTTTATTCACATCTGGTTAGTATGTTTAAATGAGCTGTGCTTTAAATATTTCTGATTGTTTTCTTTAGTTGCTCAGCTTCCAGATGACGTTCAGACGTTATTAATAACGTAGACATGAAACTTTGTGAGAAGTTACATTTCTGGCTGTGTCACATTATTTCTTGTTGCATTTTAAACAAAACGTGTCTTATTTAGTCAAAGCTTATTTGCAGCTTGGTCCCAAAGTTGTCTTGCATGTTTTGCACTTTGACCCAAGAGTTCGAGACACCCACAATGAATAGAGGACATCTTTAAGAGAACATTCGTATGCAAATTTTTCAAAAATGCTAAAACCTCCAGAAACATGAGAGCGACGTCCTGAGACTCCTGCAAGGATACGAATTTCAGCAACTTCAGCAACTGATGCTTTTAATCTGTTGGACTTCAGTAAAATCCTCTCTCAAATAAAATAACTGTAGATGTTTTTGAGCTTCGATTCTGAATCCAGAACGTTTTACTAGGTGGACCAATTAGAAATCAGTCAGGTGTGACAGTTCTCCCTCACCAGAAAAACGCAAAAAGGAACTTTCTAATAAAAGTTGAGCGTACATCAGCAGCGATGTTGTTCCATCAGGTCCACGTTGACAGAACAGAAAACCATCTGACTGCAGTTCTTGTTTGGA
This sequence comes from Aphyosemion australe, assembly GCA_006937985.1. Taxonomy (NCBI): domain Eukaryota; kingdom Metazoa; phylum Chordata; class Actinopteri; order Cyprinodontiformes; family Nothobranchiidae; genus Aphyosemion; species Aphyosemion australe. The sequence goes on from SSNS01000026.1 coordinate 2,697,198, forward strand.
ACTTTTTGGGGACCATCAGACATCTGTGGACATGTCCACAGTGACGCCTGCTACATATGGAGATAGGAGACTATTTACATGGAGGACGAGGCATTGGTGGAGGTCATGCTGAGACACATTGTCCATCAGCGTCCTGTAAACTCCCGCCGAGCCTCCTGCTGCGGGTTTCGCATGAATATCTGAGGTGTTACTTTATAATCGAGTCTGATGTGAAGAAACCTGCCTGTCTATAAAAAACTTCACTTCCTGGACATGAATAAAGATGTTTTTACAGCAGAGGCTGAGCGGAGGGATGAAAGTGAAGGCCTTTTGCCTCCCTGACCTCCACTCTGGTTGGACCACATTCTTTGTGTGGATGAAGACATCAGGTTCTGTTTGATGTGAGCCGAGCCAAGCTGAGCCGAGCGGCCCTTCCTGTCAGTTTCCCCTCACCTGATGAACGACTCGAGTGTTTCTTTCTTTGACACTAATGAGCACTTTGTGATTCTTGGCTGTAAAAACATGAAGGAAGTGAGGAGAGCTGGTGACAGCTCAGGAGGACCCGCGCTTTGGTTTGCTGAAACATCGTCAGACGTTTTCTGTCTACATTAAACCACAAATACGTTTTTTTATATGATTTGGACTTTAGGTTGGAACTTCTGAAGCAAGTAAGAAGTTTAGAAAAAGAAAAATGTTTATTCATGTTTCTAATCGATGGTCTGATGTTTTCTGTAAACACGACTCTGTTAAACTGCAGGTTTGTTGCTGCAGAACGTCACGTTCTCCATGTTCTCAGCTCAGTAAAGACTTCTGCTGTTTGAACCCAAACAAACACATTTTGCTCTCTAAGCTGACCTGTCATCACCAGTAAGGTGTTCTGCTGCAGGTCTCTGTGAGGATGTTATCGCACACCAAGCTTCTTTAACTTCTCTGAACTGTTCTCTTTTGTCCTTGAGCAGAATGAATGAAACATGAATGATCCGTTATCCAAAGACAGAAAATGAAACAGGAAATAGTTGATGAAAAGTCCCACAGCAATTTACACGTCTCAGATGCTTTTGGCAGCAACGGACCTGCTTCTAGCAGAGCTCTGGTCGGATATTTGACCGCTCTTCTTGGCAGCTCTGGTGGAATTCGTTGGTTTCTTGGAACAAACTCAACTTTTTAGGCACAGTTTTTGTGTTTTTAACGTGGATGTGACTGGGAGTTTGGGAAGGATGATGGAAAAAGCAAAGTGAGTAAATCCTAAAAACACTAAAGTACTATTTTTTTTATCTGTTGTCATGCCAACAGCCTCACTGATGGGTTAAGGTTCTGATGCAGAACTGTACTTTACTTCATCCACTCATTGGCTTTTGCCTGATGATGATGCTGCCACCTCCATGTGTTAGCTCTGGTTCTTCTCTCTAGAGTTTCAGGTGGTTCATGTGAATCCTGAGAAGCCGCATTACAATCAGAGATGTTGTAGAAGTCACCGCTCACAGGTGTTCTGGTGGGTTTTGCGTTCGTTGACATTCAGAAGGTTTTGGTAAGTGACTAAATGCTGTTAAACTAAAATGTTAGATGCTGCCGTAGTTCAAAGGAGACCTGAAAACCTGATTCTGCCTCAGATTTTATGACCATGATGAGTGTATGTAGACTTCCGACCAGGATTGCTCACCTGTAGCTAGACGAGATCAGACAGCCGCCTGACAGATTTGTGAGTGAAATCTAAAGACTCATCAGTCTGTAATTGGTTAAATTCTTGTAAATCAAAGCTGAAATGTTCACGGGGACTCCCAGAAACCCCCTCAGCCCCCCCCCCAGGGGTCTTCAGACCTCAGTCTGAGAACCACTACCATCCTCACTCAGGCTATCACTCAGCGATGGAGGCGCTGCAGGCCTACAGTCATCTCCTAAACAGTAATTTATGTGCTGTTGTGGAGGACAAATTGCTGCAGGAGGTGAACCATTAACTAAACTGCGTTTCACAGCGACGTGTTTTCACCTGCAGCACAGCTATGCCAAAAATGTCATAACTCAGCGCCGGGCTGCCGGCGGCCAGCGGCCAGAAACAAGCTTTACAGGAGGGAGGAGAGGCAAACAGGGAGGCAGATGTACCGTAGAGTAGGCATGTTCTCACAATAAACACACAAACACCAGTAAACACACTCAGGTTGGGTTTAAGCTTCTTCAAACTCCTTTTTTTATTTTAACTCATCCTGATCTGACAGTTTAGGCAGAACGTTGCAGGAGTTGATCTGAATCAGAGAGTAAATCCTATAGACTTGTTTTGGTCCCATCAAAATTAAAGGTGAGCAACAAATAATCTGTCTGTTAGCTACAGGTCTCATGAACCACCAGACTTGTTTTAATAAATATGAACATAATCGACACTGGCAAAGACAAAAATGTCTCTAACTCTGTCACTTTTACAGATATTCAGCTGGAAATTGATGCTTTTGTAGCTGAGAGGCATTCATAACACACTGAGTAAAAACACAATCACATTAAGTCATGTTCTAGATAAAAAAAATGAATCCATCAATTTGAGAACTCTGGCATGAAAGTTTTTCACCAAGGTAAAAAAAACAAGCACCTGATGACTTGGGAGAGGAAAGTCAGAGAAAATCCTTCTGTTTGGGACAACAGTCACCTAAATGACCTCAGAGGAAAGATCTGTGTATTTCTTTTATTGCTGACTCTTTGCTACCAGCAGCTTTATGAATCAGATATAAAATCTTCTTTTCACCTCCTGTCACCCAGAAACGTATGAACTCTAAACTCTCAGAGCCAGAATAAATTACACATTACTTTTGCTATTTCGTATCAAGTTTCATCATTTATAATGAATTTATTTGGTGCATATCTTAGATTTGTGGACCTTTGATGAGAGCTGGACCGACCGACTGCTACCAGCTATTTAGTGAAGCCTGACTCTGCAGAGCTCAGATCAGACTTGGATATAAACCAGAGCTGTAGGCTATCTATATAAAACCCATCAGGCTGGTTTCATTCACAAAACGCTGATACAGAAACATTTATTTATGAGCTCAGAGCTGTTTCACCTCTAAACCATCCGTTTTGATAACAAGCCTCATTCATAGAGCTGTGTTTCTGTCTAAACGAGTTCCAGCTGAGTGTGGGAGGGTGAGTCCTGATCCAGATGGATGTGCTGATGGAGAATTTTACAGATGCCCTGTTTGTTTTCTTATTTACTTTAACAGCTGGATTAAAACAGAATAAGACAGCTGAATGTGTCTGCTTTTAGACTCCAGACTGATAAAAAAACCACATTTGTGCTATTTTTTATTTTCTTCTAACTAAATGGAACTCCAGTAATTAGGATAAATTAAGGATGAAATTCTGTGACTTTAGAGTCTCACCTGTCATTCAAAACACTTCAGCAGACTGTGATTTTTGTGTTTGTATTTTCTGCAGCTGAGGAACAAAGTCATGAATGTATTTGAAGTCTAAATATGAGACTTGGGATTCGTGTGACTTAAGGATTTAAAAATAATTATTTATTAGTATTGTGCTAAAACATTTGGTAAACAAGAATACTGCAGCCATACAGATGTGTTTGTGCAAACAGCTCAGAGTGAGCAGAACTGTAATTCTACAGGTACTGAAAGAAAGAAATAACAATAATACATTTCAAAAAGTCAATATTTAAGGGAAAAGCTGCATAAAAGTTGTCACTACTACTTTTTTTGCTAACATTTTCATATGTTTAAAATCTAATGAAGTACAGTTTTGTTTTTATTTGCATTTAAAGATAAAAAAAATCTAAAATAAATCAGCACGCTCATCAAAAAGTTCTCATCTTCTATTCCTCTTAAAAAAATAGCATCCCTGTTAAACCTAAAAAGTTTGGGACTGAACTTCCTGAGCAGGAGAAGAGATGACCTGTAGTTTCAGAGTGACTCATTAGAAACAACATGGCGCCCTCCAGTGGTCACACACAGGTTCTGATTCTTTATCAGGAGGATGGGTCTTCTAGAGCAGGTCCTGCAGGGCCCCTATCCAGCATTTTCTCTGCTCCAGCACACCTGGTTCAATGGATGAATCACCTGTTCAGCAGGTAAACAAGCCCTGCAGAAGCCTGTTAATGACCCACAGGTTTAAACCAGGTGTGTTGGAGCAGAGCAACCTCTACAACATGCTGGATTCCATTCTAGAAGTTCTGTCAAAACTCAGAAAACAGCTGAGCAGAAGTCCCTAATGAACCGGGAGTTCATGGATAAGGTCCTGCTGAGCGTTACCCCTCCTGAAAGACATTCTTCTGGGTCAGGAGGTGGACCTTCACCTGCTGGGTCAACCACTGGACAGCTCTCAGAGATGATTGGATGAATATCTGATTAATCCTTTTGAAAAGCTTATAAAGAAAATATCCTTTTAACAATCCTGGTTTTTGTGACACGTTTTCTTTTGACAGACTGTTCACAGCTCCTGCTGAGGTCAAAGTGTATTTTTCATCCCCAAACTTTATTCCATCCTAACTGGATGACCAGACCAGCTGGTTTCTGCCTAAACACACATGAAAACAGGATCAGGCTTCACCTGTCTGGACCCACTGGGTCTGGCCGGCTTTATTTTAGAGCTCAGTTTAAAATCTGTTCTATTTTTGACTCATGATATAAGCTAGCTCCTTATTACCTCTCAAAACGTCCAACTCAGCACAGTCCTAAACATCAGTGAGATCAGGTGATCAGGTGAAGGTATTGAGGAACGGGTCGAGGTCCAGAGTAGACCAGGCTGCTGCTGCAGCTGAACGCTGGAAAGGTGGAGAGTTGAGCCATATAGTTGAGAAAGTCTAAAAAGTTTTCAAGATCAATTTAATTTGATTAAAAAGTGAATCAACACTAAATAAGCTTTGGAGCAAAGGCCTGTATTACCCATAATGCTTTACATAGTTTTAATAATTATATTCATTTATCTCATATCTGAACACAATCTGTAAACGTCCCAAAAAACTGGAGGTTCAGGCTGCAGCAGAGAGAATGTTAAACTATTTTAATGAGCTTCAGATGTTTACTACTACTACTACTACTACTACTACTACTACTTCTTCTACCAGCTCCGGTGGCCTAGTGGTAGAGTGTCCGCCCCGGGACTGGGAGTTCGGGGTTTGATTCCCGGTCGGGTCATACCAAAGACTTTGAAAAAATGGGACCCAATGCCTCCCAGCTTGACACTCAGCACTAAGGGGTTGGATTGGGGGGTTAAACCACCAAATAGTTCCCGAGCGCAGCCACAGCTGCAGCTCACCGCTCCCCACCACGGGGATGGGTCAAATGCGGAGATGTAATTTCACCAGTGTGTGATGATGACTTGGGACTTTAACTTTACTACTACTACTACTAATAATAATAATAATAAGAATAATAATAACAAAAAACTGGGTTTGGAGAAAAACAGGGTTCTGTGCACATCATCCTTATGTGTATTTTGTTTAGTAGCCTTTACTGCACAATATTTTTCAAAATATGGTAATATATACTTTATATATAATGTTTAGAGCCTTTTATTAATCTTGTGAATGTATTGTGCTGCTGTTACATCTACATTTCCTACTGAGGGACAAAAAAGGATGTTTATTTTTTTTATGCCGTCAGATGTGAAATACAAATGTAAAAAAAAGTAAAAATAAAATAAGATTAAAAGTCTTGCGTCATCCCAGCGTCTTGATGTCTCGTGATATGCTGCAGGATAAGTTAGGAATAATCGGGCAAGATTAAAATAGTGGGTCATCATGAGCATAGATTTCATGTCTCTGCAACACGATGTCATTGTTCTGACCGTATGGACATGGCTGTAAGTTAAAAGTTAACTTCAGTCATTTTGATTAAATAACATGGCCTTTGTGGACGTTACACAAACAACCACACTGAGTTCTGCGTTTCATCCTTTTAACCTGTAATTTATTGTTTTATATATACTTTGGTACATTTATTGTTATTTTTGTGGTTCTGGATCGGTTCTTTTAAACAGCAGATGGTTGTTTGTAGCAGCTCTACCACATGGAAGAGCACATTTTAGTCCTGGAACATGGAGCTTGGGTTTGAACCAGCAACCCACTGATTACAGGGTGAACTCCTAGCCTCGATGACAACATTTTACATTATTATTACCCATCAGGGGTCACCCACTCCAGTCCTCCCATCCTGCTACCTGATCCATCACACCTGATTTAAATAAACAAGTAATTAACGAGGTTCTGCAGAAGCCAGCATGTTGAGGCGATGATTAAATCATCTGATCCAGGTGTGCTTGAGCAGAAAACAGCCAACAGTTTTGGTCCCAAATGAATAAAAAGTGCAAAAACAAAATGACCCACACTTGTATAGCTCCTTAAAACAACCACTTCCTCTTTTCTTGTGAAATTTAAAACTTAAATTCTGCTAATAAATAAATTGACTTAACTTGGACTTAATCCAAATCAACATTAATGAGCAAATAAATGAGTTTACGTCAGCTTTACATAAATGAGCTGAAGTTTGGTGTGTTAGTAGTAGCTGAGAGCCATTCACATGATGACTTTTTAGATATAATTATAAATTCTTAATTTCTCTACATCAGATGAGCTTAGTTTAAATCTCTGGCATTTTAATACATCCTGATATGGAAAACATTAGAATTAAGAGGGACTGAAACCCTTGTTTAGTTATTTTTTAATTCTGGGAGCTTAAAAAAAGTTTGATATGTATGCAAATAAAAACATTTGATGAAATGTTTGTTTTGTTACCTTAACAGTTTTATGAAAGTGTTTTAAACTGGTTTATTAAGGTCAAATAAAACGGACCTGCAGACTGATACTAAAGGTTTTAACAGGAGTCGCTCTCAGGTGATGTGATCTCTGTTGGGTATTGATCCTGTTCTAACCAGTTTTTCTTCATGCTGTAAACACAGTGTGTGTGTGTGTGTGTGTGTGTGTGTGTGTGTGTGTGTGTGTGTGTGTGTAGGCATCAATCCACCTACAGATGGCCGGGCTCTCGCTTGTCTGTCACACTCTGATTGGCTGCTTCACTACTGCTGCTGGAAGCTTCAGCACCAGATCTGACAGGCTTTTCGCATGACCACACACACACACACACACACACACACACACACACACACACACACACACACACACACACACACACACACACACACACACACACACACACAAACACAAACACATAGAGGCTACATGCAGCAAAAACAGCGGTACATCTACTGATATTTAGTATAAGATTATGTTTTCTTTAAATAAAAGATTAAAGGGGACCTAGAATGTAAACCAACATTTTCCTTGTTGTTGAATAAGACAGCTTGGGTGGTCAACAGTAGCATGCCAAAAAGTCAAAGCCATGTGTGACCTACTTTTTATGTAAATTAGAAAGTTGAAAAAGGCGAGAGAAAACCTCCTGTTCTGAGAAAACCTTCCTTAACACGTCATAAGGGGGAGCCACGCCTCCTCAAACCTGCATGTGTCTGAGGCCTTCTGGGGAAACCAACCAATCAGCATGTCCTGGCCGAGTGGGAGGGGTCAACAGCTCATTTCACTGAAGGTCTGAGTAAGGGGGTTTAGAATGGCCTGTATCAGGGCTCCATGGGACAGATGAAAGCCAAAAAAAAATGTTCTTATGCTTTTTGGAGGCTCAAAGCTTTGTTTTAGATTGTTGATTGATTGCATTCTAGGACACCTTTAATCTTAAACCTATTTATTATCTATCAAACTGATGATAGAGTTTTTCCACCAAACACTGAATAATCAAAACCATCCTGAACTCAAAGTTTTAGAAAGTTCATGATTGAAGTCGTTCAGATTTTTAGATTCTCCAGTTAAAATCTGCTGTTCTTAGTCTTAGTTATTTAAAAAAAAATAAAAAATAAAATAATTCCCATTTCATCATCCGCAGGTGGTCTCATCCTTCCAAGCTCAGGTCCTCTACCAGAGGCCTGGGAGCTTGAAGGTTCTTCAGTATCTTAGATGATCCTAGAACTGCACTTTTCTGGACTGAGATGTCTGATGTTTTTCCTGTGACCTGCTTTAGCCACTCCTCCAGTTTGGGGGTCACTGTCTCCCCCGAGTGCCCCGATGACCATGGGCACCACCGATGTCTTCACTCTCTGGGCTTTCTCAAGTTCTTCTTTGAGGCCCTGGTACTTCTCTAGTTTCTCGTGTTCCTTTTTCCTGATGTTGCATCACTTGGAATTGCCACGTCAACCACAACAGCTGTCCTCAGTTGTTTGTCCACCACCACAATGTCCGGTTGGTTCACCATCACCATTTTGTCGGTCTGAATCTGAAAGTCCTACAGGATCTTGGCTTGCTCGTTCTCTACCACCTTAGGGAGTGTTTCCCACTTTGACCTTGGGGCTTCCAGTCCATACTCTGCACAGATGTTCCACTATGCCAGCCACTTGGTTGTGGCGTTCCATGCATGCTTTCCCTGCCAGCATCTTACACCCTGCAGTTATGTGGTGGATTGTCTCAAGGGCCTCTTTACACAGCCTACACCTTGGGTCTTGTCTGGTGTGGTAGATCTTGGCCTCTGTTCTGGTGTTCAGGGCCTGTTCCTGTTCTCATTGGTAGGATTTCTTGATATTAGCCACTTCAGTTATCTGTTGGTGGTACATCTCATGTAGGGGTTTGTCTTCCAGTCTTCTGGTGGGGAATGAGACTAAACAAAACCCAAAGATGTTATGAAACAGTTGATCTCAGCTCTGCTCACAAAGACAAGCAGCTGATGTGTTTGCTTGTGTTTTGACTCGACCCAATCCCTCTGGGTTTTATTAATCATGCAGCGAGTACGATTACAGGCGCTCAGCCTTCAAGTTTATCTTTGATTTTTTTGTTAATTGCTCCATAATAGAAGCAAAGTCCCCCACAGTCATTAACACGGGCTGAAAATGAAGTGCTGGCATCACATCTGCTCCTGAGCCTCAGCATCTATAAATACGTGTGAACTCTCCGACTCGTCTCCCAACCGCTTCCATGATTTGATATCAGTGCTGAGATGAAGCTCATAATCACTGAGCGGGGAATTAAAAACCAGCACGAAGCTGCGGTGCAGAGTGCTGCTGAGGTCTATTTGTGGCAGCGTGGAGGTGTCTCTCCTCCTTCGCTTCAAACAAAAAGGTGAAAATTGCACCCGGAGGGGAAAAGCTTCTCGGCAGAAGAAGGTGTAGATTCACCCCATCCAACTCTCTTTGTCTCCATCGCCGGCTTTGGCGGTGGCGTATAGCCACTGCTGCACCATCTGAGCTGGTTTCTGAGTGCTGGAGGTGACTAGGGAAGACTTGGGGGTCCTTAAGGTCTCAGGGGGCCCTGCAAAGCCTCATGGGAACCGAGCTGAGAGGAAATAATCAATGCTTTCTAAAATGCTGCAGTCAGAAAAAAAACAACAGTGTTACAACGACCATCATGTTGTCAGCAGGACAGAGACCCATACTGCACCTCAGTCACATGACCTCTGACCTCTAGGAGAGCAACATGTGACCAGGATCTAGGAGACAGAGGCTAGCTGGAGGATAGACTTCTAAAGAAGATGAAGAAACAATGAGTGTTTAATTGTTCAAATGGAAACTAAAATCTGGAGAATCTGGATCGTTGATCTGAAGAAAACTGACTTGAATCATAAATATAAACTAAAAACTGGCCTCCTGCTGGGTAGGCCTATCAGGAACTGTTCTGGAGTGGTTCTCTTATCTGTCTGAGCGTTCCTTCTCTGTGGCTGTCTCCTAGTTTTGGTCCTCCTCCAACTCTCATGGTGTCCCTCAAGGTTCTGTGCTGGGGCCTCTACTGTTTTCTTTTATCTGCTCCCTCTCCAGCACATCCTGAGCTCCTACCATCTTTACGCAGATGACATCCAACTGTACATCTCCTTTAAGCCCCATGAGATGTCTAAGCTGCAGCTGTTGCACAGCTGCTTACTCTATTAAAACCTGGATTGCTGAGAACTTTCTGCAGCTGAATGAAGACAAGACTGAGATTTTCCATCTCAGGAATATTGCTAAGCTGAGTCCCATTCTGTCCCGCTCTGAACTTGAGATTGTTATCCACACCGTAATCTCCTCACGATTAGACTACTGCAACTGGCTTTTCACTTGTCTGAGCTCCTCCAGAGGTAGACTGAGACATCCCAGATGTAAAACTGAGCGCTATCATAGATCTTTTATCCCCTCTGCTGTAAGTGATTAACTCCTCAGTTTAACCTGTACTGGTATTATCCTGGTACACAATAACACCAATGCAATATTCAGTAGGTGTTCTACCCAACTTTGTTTTTATCTTTTATCTGTGGATTTTTAGTGATCGAAGATTACAATTACAATACTAGGTTACTGCATATGTGTAAATACATGTATCCTGGTTATCATTTCTCTTCTAATTATCCTTTTAAGTGATGCTGCTGCTGTGACAAGTGAATTTCCCCACTCTGGGATCAATAAAGTCTATTCTATTCTGTTCTATTCTAAAACCTCCCTGAACCATCTACAGGTGGTTCAGAATGTCTGTGCTTGGCTTCTGACCAAATCGTCAAAGCACACCCACATCCCTCCGCTTCTCTTCCAGCTTCACTGGCTGCTGGTTAACTTCAGAGTTCATTTCAAGATCCTGGTTCTGGTTTTTAGGTCCTTACATGGCTAAAGCCTACTGTTAGTGTAGCGCACCAGGCTGAAGACCAAAGGTGACAGATCATTTGCTGCTGTGGCCCCCAGATTCTGGAACTCTCTCTCCCTGAGCCTGAGATCAGTGGACTCAGTGGTCTCCTTTAAAAAGCAGCTGAGAACTCACCTGTTCAGGCTGGCTTTGCGTGACAATATTTTTTAATATTTGTTTTTTTTGTTCTTGTGAAGCACCTTGTGATTTTTATCTTGAGAGGGGCTATATAAAATATCGTTTCTTCTTCATCAGTGGGTGAAGCTACGACTTCAGAACCTCATTTAAATTCAGGTCCACTTTTCTGGTTCTGATTAATCTGGTACCGTTCCATTCACTAAAGAACCCATCAACCAGGTAAGAAACAGCAAGTCTGTAATTCAGTACCGCTCCTTTATTGTGCATTCTGCAGTTTGGCCTTTATATGATCAGATACTGACTCATAAAAATGGATCAGAACTTTACCAAAGGGTAATAAAAATAAAATAAAAAGATCTCTATTCCAATAAACTGTCTGAAACCAAACAACTCAGAGAAACTGGTCCAAAACTGGTTCTGATGGATCAGTTTCATCTTCATCATCATAAATATGATAAAAAGCTAAAATCAGACCACCTGGGTTTACAGATCCAGACCCAGACTTTCAGTCTGGCGGTACCAAAACAAGCAGCGAGATTAGGAACCCCTCCTGATGGTCCGTCTCACTGGGAGGTTCTTAACCCGGCACTGGAGAGTCCCAGGTCCTTTGGATCAGCATTTCCATCCGTTATGTCCCTGAAACAACCATCACGGTTCTGTCTGAACCAGTCCAACTGACACCAGAACCACCCTTTAACCCAGGAGACACCAGGGAGTCTGGTTCTGGTCACACTCCAGTTTGGTGTTGATGACGGTGCACGGAGCACCGCTTATAGTCAGCTCCTGCCGGGACTCCACCTGGTACCGAAGATTGGTCAGCCCTCCCTCAGGGTCCACCTTAAACTGCTCCTATAGGGGGTGGGGGGTGATGAAGCGATGAGTTAAAGAATCTTCCTGGTTCTGGATTTGGAGTCAGGGTACTGGGCGGTTTGTGGTACCTGTTTTTGAGCAGCGACTCTCTTCTGGTCCCGTTTCCTCCAGGCCGGGTCATGGATGTGGAGGAAAGTTTTGTATCCTGTTGTGATGCTGCTCGGTCGGAACAGCTGACAACAAAACCAAACAAAAACTCTCACATGGGACACCTGAAAGGTTTCAGACTTCAGGACGTTCATAAAAACAAAACTCAAGGTAAAACCTTCTGGTGTGAGTCTGGATTTCTCTGCTGATAAATGTATGATCCAAAACCAAACGATAGATGTTTACCTGTAGCTCAGCTTTTCTCAGCCTTCTGTAGAACTCGTCGTCCTCTCTGCCCCAGCCCCAGAACCGGTTCGACATCCCGTTACACTACAAGATAAAGAGATTGGGAAAACTGAAACCACAAACAAAAGTAGGATTACAATTTGTCCAGAATTAAAAGAACAAATATTCTATAGAACTGAGCTGGAGGACAATCGATACCAAAACTAATAAACCACATCTAGTTAGTCTAGTTTTAATTAAATTAAATGAAGAAAATCTCTGAAAAGTTCTGGTGTTCCAAGGTTCATTTATCAAACGTGTAAACGTAACATTCAAGTGCTTAAGAAGCAGCAAAGCTGAATTTAATTCTGAAATGTTGGAGACTGGTTAGCCTTAAGCTGAATGTCTATATCTGTTTGTTCCTGCTGGAATTTGTTTTATTAATCTTTATTGTTGCTGTTGGGAAACAAACAGAACTCTTGTTTTAACTGAGATTAACCAGGACAAACAGCGCCACCTGGTGGACGCTCACAGCACTGAACCCATACGACCTAAAGCTGCTGCTCATAACCAACTCCACACAGGAGTCTCTGTTTGGCTGAGGAGGAGGAGGAGGAGGAGGAAGCTTTAACTTGAACTTAAACTCTTATTGAAGTCAACAAAGAAAAATCAATAAAAAACTAATGTTTAGTTGAAATCACATTGAACTGGTTTGTGCATAAACCTGAATTGTGTCACAAAGTCTGCTAATTATGTCTAATTTTGTTCACATCCTACTCAGAGGTCAGAGGTCACAGTTTCTTTAAAACCTCTAAACCAGGAGTCCTCAACTCTAGATCCTAAAGGGTCACACAGTTGAGTACTCCTGCTCTAAACTCTCAGAACATCTTTAAACAGCCTCCATCGTCCGTGTGGAGCAGCTCGCTACCATGTGATAATGCCTCTTGGTCAGCAGCAGGATTCCTCCTACGTAGGTCTTGTAATGGTAGAGTGGGTGCAGCTCTGGTGAGGCAACATGGAACGGCCCGTCTTCGGGGAACCCGTAGTCCAGGGCTTCATTCAGGGGCAGCAGGTCCACATCGTGCATGGCCAGGTAATCCGTATCATTCCCACTCTCAAGGTAGCCCACGTTGATCAGGGAGGCGCGGTTAAATCTGGAACAATGAGAAGGACAATTATAATATAGATAAGGAAAAAAACTCAGGTTTAATCCTGCTAAAAGGCAGAGCTACGCCCCCTGCAGACATAAACCAGTAGCTGCACTCTTCTTTAGATGATAAAAGTAATAATAATGATTTTCATTAAAACAACTTCTAGCTTCTCCTCTGCCGGACCACCACACCCTCACCTGTAGTGATCCACCTGGTTGATGATGATGATCTTATGGCGGATCTTCTTCTTGTTGAGGAACGTGTGCATAAACGGAACAAATACCAACAGCTCTTCGAAGCGCTCCCTGAAGGGGACCACCAGAGCCAGTTTGTGAGCACCCCAGGAAGTGTCGTCCGCTGCAGGGGCCTGAGTATTTGGTGGGCAGGGCGGCGGTTGCTGGGGGTCGCGGCGGTCTCCGTGTGACGCTGTGGACATGTCTCCGGAACAGCTGAGCTGCAGCCAGAGCAGAGAGATCAGAACCAGCACCATGCAGAGGCCGAACAGCTTGTAGATGGTGCAGTTCCCCGACAGCAGCCTGGAAACACAAGAGGAGGAGGAGTCACAGCTGGTTGTGGTTCTGCTGTCCAGTTCACATTCTGACTGTTTTACATACGTGCAACAAAATCTGTTAAGTTTCACACAAGGACCAGCAGGCAAACGCTGCAGTCAAGGTTTAGGACTGTGCAGAAGTTTTAGACCAGTCCTCTCTTCTTTTACTTATCCCTCCAGCACCCAGACCATGTGAACTCATCCATCCTTCAGATGATGATCTGACCATCTTACATACTGAGTGATGGGTCATGTTTATATTGACTCAGCAAAAAGACAGGAACAACTTGTGTAAAAACAAGTAAATGAAACTGAAAGCAGCAGGTGAAACTGAAGAGAAAAGGCTTCCTGAGCTCAGTGACACTTCTGTGCATTAGTGGAGATGTTCAGATGATCTAAATAAGTGAGCCCTGATAACTGACACGTCTGCTTCCTGTATCTGGACCAATCGTTTCCAGCAGCTGGTTTCTCAGTAGAAAGAGCCAACCAAAGGCTAGCTCATAGTGTTGGGTTTGTTTGGAAAGAGGGTTTTAAGTTTGAATAAAGTTATGAAGACTGCAGCCTGTTGGGTGAGTAATGGTCCAAACAAGTAGCAGGGTGGTTTGTGTGGAATCGTGCTTCCAAACAAAAAACAAAATGGTTCCCAAACTGTGTCCTGCAGATTCCAGGTTTAACCTCCTGAGCTTTGGTGAGGATTTCTCATTTCATCCAGCTAGTTGGGATTAGTAGGAACTCATTAATACAAAACTAACAGTTTTAGAACAATGTGTAGTTCAAAACGTAAAATCTATGTGTATTATTTTAAGAAATTAAATCAGCTCTATCAGCTAATGAATCCAAAACACCTGAAAGGGTTGCTGAGACTTTAGATGGTCTCTCAGTCTAAGCTGAATTACTGAAATAAATGTACTTTTGCATAATTTTTTGAGTTTTCCCAGTAGATCAGTGTAGGAAGGTGACACAACCGGTCAGAAGGATAAACTTATCAGAGCTACAAAGTTGTGTCCACAAAACAATCTGTTCTATTAGTTAATCAGGAACATGTACTAAAAACAATAAACCTCAGCTTTGTGATTCCAGCTATCAGTGTTTCATCCTGTTAAAGGATGAAACATTCAGTAAATGAAGAAACATTAAAAAGGATTGAGTGTGATGAATTGCTTTAAGTTGTTTATTCAAATAAGTAAAAACTATTATAATGACATTACGTTTATTTCCTGTCAGTGAATCAAACTCAGATATTTCATGTTTTCACCAGCTGGTTTACATTCTCACTTATGAAGTTGCAACAAAACACAATTTTGGCCAAATAAAGTTGAAGTAAAAAAAAGTTTCTTTAAACAGATGATGTTGTTTTGAGTAATTAAAAAACTGTATCAGAGATCCTCATTGTTTTATTGATCTAGTTCTGAGGTTTGATAACTTTCTGAAGAACTCTGACCTACAGAAACAAACTTTGGCTGATTCTCATTAAACGCTAAAACAAAAATGTTCTCATGGAAAATCTGTTATTGTTGGCAGGAATTAGGACTTTGCAATAGTTCATCCACAGACCAGGAAAAATGTCAGATTTTTTATTGTCGTTAGAGCAAAGGTGCATTCATGGGCAGGAAAAATAATCAGATTTTTGAGTCTCAGAATGACAGAACTGTGATTAATCTGATCACACTGAATGTTAGGTTGGTGGATTGTTTTGGGTCAATCATTAATCTGTTCTGGAAGCTGTCATCATGCTACATCTTCTATAGTTGTTTGGTGTCTTCCTCTGAGTTTTAGTGACTCCAGCAGCACTTCAAACCAAACAAAGGGACCGATAAGGAGGTGATGTGCTGAGCTGAATAAAAGATGGCAGTAAAAAATATAATAAAACAAAAACTGACATTAAAAACAGACAAAAGTCTGCACAACACTTAAGTTTGTGTTCAAATGTAATGATTACAGCAGCAGAAACAAATCTGAATACATTCATTTAACCTTTGGGGTTCATTTGGACTCTATCCATCTGCCAGTCTTCATGTTTAATATGAACTTCTGCAACAGTATGGAATAGTGTTGACAGATATTTCTGCTTCCATCCATGAATATTAAATGTCCTATGAAGTCCCTTAGCTGAATAAAATTTACTTTATGTCTTTGACCTGACAAAAGTCCCAGAACCACAGTTTGGGAACAGTGTGTTAAAGCGGAGTTTAAACTCTACTCACCTCGGCTGCTGATGAAGAACTTCAGATGTTTTATTTCTTAAAAACCAACAAGGAACAACGATGAAGAGTGAGTATGTCAATAAATCGGTTTTAATTTCATATAAATTTGACACAAAGGGAATTTAATCACCAGCAGGTCATAAAAACAGAAAAAAAGCTTATTTTAATCTGAATTTTCTAACTAAATCCTAAGTGTAATAGTTGAAAATATCAATTAGATTCTTATAATTTTAGTTTTAAAAAAACAATTAAATTTTATTCTAAATATTAAAATAAAAATGCTAGAGGAAAAAAGTTTTAAAATGTCTTACAGTTAATAAAGAATTTTCCTAAAACAATCTCAAACTCCATATGAAGTTTGGTCCAGAGGTCCTACAGATGTTGTGATGTCATCACAGATGAATCACAGGTTAAAGCCCACTGAGGGGCAAAACATGACGAAGAAGAGAAGTTGATAAATGTACTGCATTTCACAAAGATAGCTGGACTCCAGGTACAGAGATGTGGATTATCAGTGAAGAGTTTGCATAGGTTTTCTTAGATGTTTGGGTAAAATTCATTCTGAGAAAAGCTAAAACCCACACATGCAAAGGAAGAACTTGGTAACTGTACTCAAAAAGACAGCCAGGTGTCCGAATTAGACAGCACTCGTCGCTTCGCTGTGACGTAATCGGCCTCGAAAGCATCCAACCCCTGCATTCGAACACAGTCTAAGTAGTTAAAGCGTAGCCTCTGTAGGAGGCTGGGTGCCCCTGGCAAGTCAGAGCCCAGGGCCCTGGTGTACCTCGCACTGCCCCTGTATACAGTCACTGGTCTAGACAGCAAACATCTGAAACATTGTTTAACTTGTTTGCTAAATGTTACAAGAAAGAAGAATATAAATACTGAAACAGTGATGATGGTTAAAATTTGTGGTTCTCTTTCAGGCGTTTATTCTGGTATTTGAGTGTTTCTTACCTCCTTTCCTCTTTGAAGTACAGGACGGGCTTTCTTCTGGATGAATACATCATGTTTCCTGCCTGTTTACCGGCTGCTTTCAGTGAACAGACAAACTGTCAAACTCGGTTCATTCCATTTCGTGTGGCTCCTCCATCTGGACCTCCGTGCTGGGTTTCTACTCACCGGTTTCACGGTGAGGTCAGCCGTTAAAACCCATGTTCGGAGCTGCTCCGACCCGGAGCCTTTAGCCGTGGGAGCTAACGGGCTGGACACGTAGCATGAAGCGATTCTCGGGCTCCAGTGCTCCGGCTAAACCCGCATCGACTTTCGGCTTTATTTCCGCCTGACCACCAAAGGTCGGTTAATGATTCGCTTCACTAAATAATCACATATTACTGGACTAAAAACGGCGAGCGGCTCTTTTAAACTAGATAAATGTTGGCCAAAACCACAGAAACCGTTTAAACCCCGAGTCCGTCCTAAACACCTATCCGACAGGAACTGCGAGGAACAACAAATGTTCCTACAAGACTATTTTCTTTATTATGATAGTATAACACATATAATAATAATAATAATAATAATAATAATAATAATAATAATAATAATAATAATAATAATAATAATAATAATAATAATATTAATTAGTATTAGTAGTATAACTATTTCATTGACATTTTTAATTGGTCAAGAATAAGAATATATTTTTAAAGACAGCATTTTGTGCATGAATTAAAACCTGAAAAGTAGAATTTTATGCAGACGTCTTCCTAATTATATCTTGCAGTGTATCGTTTATATAAGAGTACAATAAGAATAATTTAATCAATATCAGATCAATAAATAAATGACCAAAACCTGAGTCCAATACCCAGGCTGACCTTATCAGTCTCTCTCAGAGTTCTGGTCCATTGTTCTTCTCATCATCAGTTCTTTGAGGTATTAGACATTCAGCTCGCTCATGGTCACACTGCCATCAAAGTATTTTATTCAGGTTCTGGTATGGACTCTTTCTTTTTCAGGTGTTATGTTGCAGATCCGCTGCTGTATTGTGCCACCACCATTCTGATAGCTGGTGTAGCGTGATGACTATAGCCACATATTTATAAAAGGATCAATGGGATGCAATATTCCATATAAATATGAATTATTAATCTCATTGATCTTTGACTGTTAATTTAACATTACTCTGTTATTTTACTGTAAGTAATCCGCACACTTCAGAATAATTTAGACAGAGTCAAGAAAATAGTTATAAAAATAAATGTAATACTATATTTCTTAATCAATGATGACACAGGACAAATTACTATGAACGATGGTTTAAAAGTAAGATACTGAGACAATTAATGAGGTGATGTAATGTAAGCTAGATGTTATTCTGCATAATCAGTATTAAGTGTCTTAGATCCTATGATGTCTGGGTTAAATCAATTTGGATGTTTTAATAAGTTATCAAATTAATAACGACCATTTGACACCAGCGAGCAGTAAGTCTACTCCACCTTGTGTGAGAGGTCCCGTTTGATCCAAGGGTCACAAGAGGTCGGTTTGGACAGTTTGTTGACCTCTTGGGGTATCGGGACAGTAGCTTTGGCCCCAAACACGAACCGTCTGGGCAGGGTATCTCCCAGGTGACTACGTCGTCTGGTGAATTTGGTTGCAGCAGAGCAGTCTACAAAAATAGTTTGACCTCGGGGTCAAAAAGATAAAATATGGTTCCTTTTATTGAGCTTGCTTTCCGGCCGGCCGAACCAAAGAAGTAGCTAGATTTGATTAAGTTCACCTCTTTGAGAGGAGGTGACATAGCAGGAACTGATCTGCTCTGGCTGGCCTGGAGGTTTTATCATTCTTAATGTTTAGAAATTTGGGCGAATCAAATTTTGACACATTAAAGTGGGCGTTACCAAGATGCCTCAGACCCCATGTTGTCTCTTCAACACTTAAGGGTGACTCATGCTTGTGGTGTAAATCTTATTACCTTAATGAGTGCAAATTAAATATTCCAACACAATACTATTATTTGTGAATGTTTAACTAATGACCTATTAGCATTACTTCAATGAACCCTAATTTGTGTAATTAAAGATATGAAAATACAGGAACATTCATTTTAACTCCATCATTCATTATTATGGCAATAGATTTCACATAATGTCATTCAAAAGGTATGATTATACATTTATCTTGTGCTCGTAAAGTCTTTCATGAGGCAGGAAAGAATGAGCTTTATTCAGGATAGAGATAGTAACGGTCTTTGCGTCAGGAACCTTGACTTGTGATGTCTTCTGTGATAGCTGCTGGAGGAGTGGAGACATTTAGACCAAACTGAGACTACGTCTCTGGACACGATATCAGAGTGTCTCGATATGACCTTTAACCTTCAAAGTGTAACACAGTTCATGTAGGAGAAAAACCATGAAGCGATGTTGCTACACTGTGATCAGCTTTGGCTTTTCCAGACATGCAACTGAGCATTATGGGTAATCATTTCCACATCGTTCCAGATGTCTTGTTTGTTCAGATGAAACTTTACCAACCTGAGCTGTCATGTTCTTTTAGAAATGTTCTCATGAATTATTGCCCTCCTTTAACTCACCTGCTCTACACTGATGAGTCATTACCAGGCTTTGGAGCAGACGTATATAAAACCTGTAGGACTGTGAGCTGAGTTTTAACGTTACGGGTCGAACAGCTGAGGCTTAACTTTCATTTCAGACTTTATTAGGATCAGAACAGTTTTAATTTTAAATGTAAATATTCAGTTGGATGAAAATGTTCATTACTGTGAATTGTTTACCTGTGTGGTATTATCTACTAGGTAGTCACATTTTTAGAATTAATACTCCCAAACAAAGGCAATCTTAGGTTTTGGTTTTATTACATTTTGCAGTCACTTTTTTAAATTCTTTGTCAAAAACCTCCCCCTGAAAATACAATATAGTTTTACAGTATATAAAAACTCTGAACAGCGACTGTGAGCTTTTGATGTGAACTTTACAAGAATAAAACAAAGTCTTAATCAGCCACAATGTCCTTCAAACCAAATGTGACACAACTTTATTCAGAGTGCAATTTTAGAATTTAATCTCGCGTGCACTCGCCAAACAAGAAAAAAAACCAACAACCTCAAAGCCCCAGTCCAGAAAAGACACCGATTTAAATTCAACCCCAAAACCTAGCAACAAAACCACAATCAGAAGATACTTTTCGCACAGTAAAACCCAAAAATCAGTTAGTATTTCCAAAATTTTGATTCCAAAATCCAATATTTGGAAATGCAGGTGTTCAACTCTGATGTACAGAAAAACTCCTCCTTCCTTCCTGCAGCTTTTAAAACCCGCCTGTGTGAAGTTTAAGTTTCCACGTTTCCCTGTAGAGTGATTCAGTTACACAAATATCAGAGCATTCACAAAGTGGTCTGTCATTAAACACAACCTGCCTTACAGAATCTTCAAATTCTTCCATCAATCAATTTAGTTGTAATTCTGAAAAACTCAATATTTTTTATAACAGTCAATTTAAAAAGCTTTGTTGTTAACTTTTCTCTAATGCAATGTTGTGCCCCACAAAGCTAAAAGATGAGCCTAAAACTACACCTACCCCCCCAAAAAGAAAAAAAGCCTGATACCTAAACATTTTACAGTAAAATTAAATATTTTAACTGAGCTCCACCTGAGCTTTTTTATTCAATAAAACCAACATAATATTGTAATTTGCCAATTCATAAGCCAAAACCTATTTAGTATTAATTTATTTAATGAGTAATTTTGATATGCTGATTAAATGTTCAGTGAATCTACTGGAAAATGTAGTTTGGAGAGTAACCATCAGTAATCAGATTACATTTCAGCCAGATTTAGTTTTAATTTCAGCAGAAATTCTGTAATTGGAGAAAATTTTACAAAATCAAGTTACAAATAAACCAAATGTTTTGAACTTTTCTACAACGTAGCAAACGCCTCATGTAAACGGACTTCTGTTTGTCCACATCTCTAATGATCAGTAACACAAACTGACTGAGAAAAGAAAAATAAATTACTGCATGGCTGCTGGGCTCAAACATCAGTCCAGACCTGAAAACGTTTCCTGCGTGTCGGTGAAATGTGTTCCTGCAGACATGAGGGGCTTATCGCAAACAACAACAATAAAGATGTTTTCAAGTCTGATCGGCAGCTGGATGTTTCTGCATCTCGTCTCCTCAGACAGGAGCTGCTCAGTACAGCTTCCATCAGTAGAGAACTAACACACATTAGCGCGCGCACACACACATTCACTGACTGACACACACACACACACACACACACACACACACACACACACACACACACACACACACACACACACACACCTCCAGCAATTACACCAGCTTCTTGGCCTCAAAGAAGCTCTTCAGGTGTCTCATCTGCCATATGCCGATGGCCACTAGGATAAGGGTCTGTACGATGGACCACCAGAGGACACGCTGGTTGGTGCTCTCGCTCGTCTGACGAAAACGCTCCTCGCGGTACTGAGGGCACACAGAAGGGGGCGTTAAACATAGAACTAAATCAACATCAGGGACACCTTGATCCTATGTGACCGACCCGCTGGTAGTTCTGCTCCTTCTGGATCTGGTCCACCTGCTCCACCAGCTGTCGCACTCTCAGCTGCAGCTCCGTCAGCTTGTCTTTGGCAGCGATCTCAGCGTAGTTGTTGGCGTGTTCGCCCACCTGGATGTCCAGATGAACCCTCTGCAACAAACAGACAACACAGGACACTGTCAGGACAACACAGATGCTTTGGGCTCCATGTGAGAAGAAGTCTCCTCACCAGCATGCCTCCAGCGAACAGGGCGAACTTGGACGAGTTGGAGTGCAAGCAGATCTGGTGCTCTCCAGGTGTGTGTGACGTGAAGGTGAAGCGTCCCTCAGAGCCGTACTGCCGAGACAGAATCACCTGCAGGAAACCAAAGACAACGTTAATACTAACCGTTAATAAATGAATTTGAGGTCACCTGCTGATTCATATTTGTAGACAGAGACTGATTCAGAGGTAAAATGTAACTGAAGCTTTTCTGTTCGTGTGATTTTAGTTGCTTGTGTTTATTCTTTGTTCACCTTGTCATCCGGGTCTTTGACTTCCACGAACATACCCAGACCCGGAGTGGCCGGCAGGTACTCCTCTCTCTGTTTATCAAACAGCTGCGTTCGATAGTTACCTGAACAGAAACACACTCATTTAAATGTTGGCAATATTAAACCTTTTCACTCACTGTGATTAAAGATGCTTGATATCGTCTTTTTTACCGATATCTGATATTGTCTGACTCTTAATTTCCGATACCGATACATGCTGTGTCCCCCTCTCATAAAAAAGAAAAACTAAAACATTTTAGGTTACTAACTCCTATCATGCATGCTTACATTTTATTTTCTATGTAAAATAAAAACTACTTCAATTTAAGTTAGAAAAGTGACATTTAATTTGCGTCCAACAGCAGCTGAATCTCACTCTCCCCAAGTGTGATGCTAAGATGTGTGTATTAGTTAGTAATTAGGGCTGGGCAATAAATCGAAAATGTATCGTTATCAAAATTTCTGACTAACCGACATAAATTTTCCTGCGCCAACTAATTTGGCAATAAAAAAAATGAAAAGATGTGTGTAGGTTGACAACGTTCATGTCCCTTTAAGAAGCTGTATCACCTTGAGTCACATGACAACTTGACTCAACTTAATACACGTGACAGCCCCATCTAGTGGACAACTTTGTTTTTGCACATAAATGTAGTTATCGTCCATTTATCGTTATCGAGGTGAACCCCTCAATATACTGTGATATTGATTTTAGTAATGTATGTTTTATTTTCCTGTATATTGCAGCTATGCTGAAAAAACATTTATAAAGATCTTCAGATAATAAAAACAAGCCTTGGGTGAAGATTCTTGTTTTTAGTGTAGCTGTTTGTTAGCTGGCTAGCTACACGTAGCTACGTGCTGTGAGTATAGGGTCCATTCACTACACAGGACACATTTCTACTTCACAAGTTGTACCAAATAAACTAAAATAATTAAAAAAGCGTTACCCTCAGATCTGTCATATTTTGATATTTTGAGAAAGAGGAAAAGTAGCTGAATAGTTTCATGTATGTATGTCATTTTTAATACCTTGTTGGTCATATTTGATGCATGTTTCCAAATGTTTTTTAGATCAGTGTTACACAACCTAGGTCTAAGACTATAGAAAAAAAACAAACTCCTGGTGTTACAACAGGATTAAGGAATGTGGTTTTTCATGTTCAGAGAAGTTCTATTTCTGCTGGAAGTGTTTTAAAAAGGCTTTTATTGAAATGTTAAACTGCTTGAGAGCAACAGACACAGCTCAAAACACTCAACCCAACACTGTTGGTGAGTTTGGTTCCTTTTGGGCCTGGAAATCTTTCAGTGATCCTTTCAGATCTGCATGGATTCTGATCCAAGAGCAGAATTATCCCTTATTCATCTCCACCCAATTTCAGCTTCACATCATGACACACTGACTGAAATAGCTACATTTTGCTTTTCTATTCTTTCTTCAATAAGAGAAAACAAATAATGTCTTAGAACAATAAATTAGTGATTATGCTTTTACAAAATGTCCACGGAATAACTACTTCAGCTAAATCCACAACTGGGAACTCAGGCATCTTTTCTATATATATTGTTTTGTCCTTGGCTGGAACATTTTTTTAGCAAATAAAATATGAAATGTCTAACACCAGAAAACCAACAAAAAGGTAAAATTAGTCCCATGTTGCCTTTTTAAGCTAAACGATTTAACATCAGCATCTAAAAACCTATAAAGAAAAAAAAACCTGACATGAGAGAATGGGTCATATGTTCACTGTTCCTGTCTGCTGTGTTTTCCCAGCTTGGACCAGTTCAACAAGTAATAGCCTGTTTAAATGATCCTGTGGTAAATTTGGATTAAAAATGTATTTTGGATACAATCAAAACTAATTTCCTAAATTAAAAAGTGGTGTACCACAAGGATCTGTTCTCAGTTCTCTTCTGATCTCACTCTGCAGTCACCCCCCCGCCCCCAAGTATAAAATACACAAATGTTTTTAACTGAAGGACGATTCACAAATATCATTTTGAATGTCACAATCTAACTGTTAAAATCTGGAGGCCACGAAGCTGCTTTTCAATTCTGATAAATTATTGCTGATTCTGTGTCCTTCAGAGATTAAAATAACATTTTATCAAATCTTGTATTATCCAGTCGAAAGCTGGGAAGTATTCTTATTGTTTGGTTCAGAATGAAACGTTTGTGACCGACACTAACTTTGAATAGATGTAATCATATGAAATTTTCACTTTGTGAAAAGGGGTAAATTATCTACTTTGAAGGAATCAATCTGTCGTTGCTGATTATTTATTTTAAATAAACCGATGTCAACATAATAAGACGTTTACATTTATAAGCTAATATGCATCAGTTTTCACTCTTCAAGCGGAGGTTTTTTAAGAATTATATAATTAAGAAATAATCAACAGAAATATCTATTTATTCAAACTTTAAAACGAATCTATCTAAAAACTTCCTGAAAACGTATATTTGAATTAGTTTAGCTGCAACCGGTAAAATATTTTATAGGATAAAATTTTATATAAAGCTTCGGAGAGATATAAAACATTTCTGAGCTCAGCACAAGTTTGACATTTGTGAATTTCCTGTGAAGAGAAACAAGTTTACTTCAGCTCAGCATGGAGCTAACAGCTTTAGCTAACAGCATTAAGCTCCGACACTCACCGATAATCATCGTCTCGTCCGGAATTTCCTCTATGAAACATTTCTTCTCGGTCTCTCCGATGTGAAAGTACAAAGAGGAGACGCAGCTGTATAAAACACTCAGGAATAAAACTGAAAACACAAACGACTGCTGCATCTTGAACCGCAACGACACCATCTTCCTGCCGGGACAGTCGTTGAACTGAGCATGCGCAGGAACAACAGTGCCACGTAAACCCTCGTAAAGCCCTGGCCAATCAGCATGCTGCGGATGCATGCTGGGCATTGAAGTTCTTTGACGCTTAGGCCCTTTGGATTAAAATGTTTTTAACGATTTGTAGGTGTAGCTGAATTTCAGAAAACGAATGAATTGATTTTCTGAATAAAGTGATCATTATTTCAACAGAACGATTATTCATTTGTCTCACAACAGATAAAGGCATACAATTATATAAATACAAATTTAAACAATTCCTCCTGCAATCTTTTGGTGATAAAAGTTTATATATTAAATTAATTTCAATGTATTAAGAAACAAAACTAGTGAATAAACAATAGGCTACTTCAGAAGAAAACTAGAATAACCGGATTTTGTTTTGTTTTAGATCTTAATTTTCGTTCATTTTATCGATAAAAACTTAGTTTGTGGGAAGAAAAATCAAGCTATGTTTCTGTTTTATAATTTTCATCATAATGTACTGAAAATATAAAAAAACAACACAGATTTAGCTGAAATAAACAGTTTTTTGTTTACTAGAAATTCGTGTGAACGAGTCTGTTTAAATGTAGAAACTCAATAGATCCAGAAGGGGGCAGTAGTGCAGTTCTTATGATGAAGGGTACCAGTGTACCGCTGAATGAAAAAGACGAACCAGCGTGACCGGAAGCACACTGACAAGTAATATCTAGAAGCTGCATTGACCTCCTCATACGGCATAATGTGTAAAATCATTTTCCTTTTCTGATTAATTAGAAGCCTAAATGTTTTACAATTAAAAATACAGTCATACCGGAAAAAATAGTCAAAAACAAATCAATAAAACTGGTGAATTATTTTGAGAAAGCCAGTTTGATTTATCTTAGTTTTAAAACAGTAATAAATGCTTAATTGATTTGGGAAAACCAGTTTAACCAGCACGAAGTTGTATTTTGCCCAGCATACTAAAAATCTATTACCCTGATGATTATATGACATTTTTTGAGTAATAAATGGACTAAATGACTTGATTATTGATAACAAAGAATTTTATATGAAATAAAAAGTTTTGATTTACAGTAAGCAGAGCTAAAGCCCAGTTTCAGTTAGACTCCAATTAAAAGAAAAATAGAGTTTTAGTCACGTTTCTAAATTAAGAATTAAATTAGTCTGGACCTGTCTTAGTCCAGATGTGTCTGTAAAGCAGCTGCAGCATAAATGTGAGAGCGCTTTCCAGCATGTTGTACTGCAGGGGTATTCAGTTCCGGGCCTGGAAGGCCAGTATCCATCACGTTTTGGTGGTTTCTCTGCTCCAAAACACTTGATTCAGTGGTTGAATAACCTGTGCAGCAGCTCTTCAGGCTTTGCTGATTGAAATCAGGTGTGTTGGTTGAAACAGAGTTAAAACTAAAACATGCTGGATACCAGCCCTCCAGGACCAGGATTGGGCTGGAGTAGCTTATCACAAAATCAGTGTTTGGAAGTAAAGCATTATATTACTCTGTAATTACCAGATGTGGCTAAAACATGCTGGATACCGGCCCTCCAGAACCGGAAGCCGTACTGAAAAGCCTGATTCTGTTCCATCTATAGACATAATCCGTCTCCCTCTCCAATATGGCGGTCTCAAAATTGCATCAAAGAAAGCAGCGTCTGTTTTCTACGTCTATGGTATCCATAGCAACCAGAAACTAACATGGCGCCTGGTAAGTTTTATGCTGTTGTTTGTTCAGAATAAAAGCTCGCCGTTTGAATCTGTTAAAATATTTTAAAAACAATTTGGAGCCAAAAGAAGAAGAAAACATAACGTTTCAGTTTCCGTTTTGAGTAAAAGCTAAAGAAAACAGCAGCGGAGGTTTATCATTGTCTGAACTAACCAGGATGCTAAAGCGTTTGCTCGAACTGCGATTAACAACAAAAAATCAACACACTACTTCAGTGTATCAGTGAACACATTTTACTGCACATTACTCCTATCAGCTACGTAGTAGCAAATAATCGTTTTATTGTGAAAAACACCAATTTCGTGCTTTTCTTTGACAACTAAAATATAGTTTTATAGCTGCAAGATCCAGATGAGTTATTTTATGGGTTTCTATAAAAAAATCATTTAGAGCTTTTGTTACATAAACTCTGTAGCCCTGTTGTTTTATCCATCAGTAGTAACCAAAATCTTTTACTGATGGATGTGATTTTTGAGCACATAGCCCATAGAATAGAATAGACTTTATTAATCCCACAGTGGGGACATTCACTCGTTACAGCAGCCCACTTAGAGAAAAGAAGAAAGGTAATAAAGTCCAGTTAAACACACATAAGCAGTAAGCTATTATTGTAACCTTCAAACCACTAAAAACAACATAAAAATAGAAAATTGGGTTTCCAAGAATACGCAGCATAAGGGACACATACTAATGTACATCTGGGTGTTGCACAAGTATTGAACACAATACTGAATATTGCACTGATGTTAGCGTATATTGAAGTGCAGGAGTTTATGTGTGTTTGGTTCTGTCCCTTTTGCAGGAAGCCAACCAATTGTATCCTTCTTCTATAATGGACAGAGCTCCTGTTGTACCTGCTACTGTTGTCCTTGACCATCTCTCATCCAGCTCTCATCCACCTCACTGCAGGTGCTTTTCTACCTGAACAGCTGGTACTTTGCAGCCTTCTACCTGGCAGAGATCCTCATGTTCATTTATAAAGGTCTGCTACATTGAAGATCTCAGTGTTCATGAAATAATATCTGGCAACCAATCAGCTCCTTGATGAAACTGTCTGTTGAAACCTAAAAGAGATGTGGTTCATTTTGTCTGTGCAGGGATTTTATTGCCCTATCCATCAGATAATCTGGTTCTGGACGTGGTTCTGCTCCTTCTCTTCCTCGGTCTGGAGACTCTGAGGATCTTTTATGGTAAAGAACAGAATCAGCAAACCAGTGTTTACTAATTCTGTGAGAATGCACTAATTTTTCATCCTTTTTAAATCCTTCTAAATAAGTAAAATCCTGCACCAAACTGTCTACTTAAACTTTGATAACTGAATAATTGGACACAATTAAAACTGCAGCTGAACATTTATTTATAATAGAAGTCGGTCTCATTTTGTGTGAACATGTATGTCTGAACACGTCATCAAGCAAGAACATAGATCAGACTGTCTGAGAGGAACTCATGAAGTGAAATGTTTCCTGTCAACTCTTAACTAAATGATGGAGGGATGCAGCGAAACCAGCAGGCTTCAGCTGTGATTTAACATGTTCAGTCATCACTGTTTATTAGTGAGAACATTTATAGCAACAATTACAACAAGCTCCAAGTACAACAGGTAAATAAAAATATACTGAAATCAAGTACAAGATTAAAAAAATGATATATATAAAAATAAAAGCTATATCAAGTTTTTAAAGAGGCTTTGATCCTCTGGTTTAATATAAAGCTATGCATTTACCAAACGTACGACCTGAAATCTGAAGTCAGACCCTGGGAAAAAACCAAATCAAAAGAAAACAACAAGCCTGACCAGTTCAATGACTTTCCCAACCAATCCACCAGTGTGAGGATTACCCCAGCATGCAGAAAGCAGGTAAAAATACCAGCAACTAGACACAGAAAACAAACCTAAACTTTTTCATCATCACAAAGTGACATTTATAAGACTCTACATGAGTTTTTGTTTAATTTTCCTGTTTTACCAAGGAGGACATAAACATGCTAATAAGAATTGAAGAGAATGTTTGTGTTGGGTCATTCCATCTGTGTACTGTTGCCTTTAAAAGCTTCCGTTTGTCGGAGCCGTTCAGTGAGATGGAAGCAGGTTATTTTCTGTTCTAACCAGAAAGCAGATCAGATCAGATCCTCTCACTGAGTGGTGTTCATTGTGTCTTCGTCCAGGCTGGAAGGGGAACCTGTGTGAGCGTTCTCTGTCCTCCTGCATGTCCCTCTTCATCCTGGTTCCCTGTGCAGCGCTGGCTGTTTATTACCTGCTGCTACAGACCTTCGTCCTTCGCCTCGAGTTCATCCTCAGCGCCATCCTGCTCTGCTTCTACAGCCTTGAGTTTCTGCTTGGAGTCATCTCCATATCCTCCTTCTCCAGGTGACCACATCCTGGGGGCTAATGGGGACTTTAGAGGACATTATCTCTTTTTATTTATTTATTTCTGGTTTGTTTTCCCTTTCTGCCTCTTCTGTAGGTCTAAGGTTTACTGAAGAACAAACCATCATCTGAAACACATCGGGACAGACCAGCAGAGCCTGCCACACTCTAAAGGCACCTGTATTTTTATACAAGAATGATATTTTTTTGTAAACTTGTTTGAGGTTTTCTATCTCTAAGACTGTGTCGTGCATAGCAGCGTGTTTTATGTGTGAACTTTGTAAATAAAAGCCATGGTGACATAAAGCCAAACATTCAATCAGCCTTGCATTTCTAAGGACAGAAGTGGAATAGTTCTAAGTTTTGACTCTGATCAGGACTGCAGGTTACCATGATGTGGTGTTACTTAATGCTGGTAAATCCCACAACAAAAACCACCACGTAGATGACTCGGAGGATGGGCCACCAGAAGATCCACATCTTGGTGCTGTAGGTGACGCTGTAGAAGTAATCTATGCTGGCCTGAGAACACATGCAGCATGTTTTAAAACACAGCTGAAGCCTCAGGTCTACACCGTGATTCACCCACTCACCCTCTGGTAGTCCAAATCCTTCTGGATCTGTTGGACCAGATCAGTCATCTGTTTGACTCTCAGCTGTAGAAATATCAGTTTGTTGTTGTTGTCCTTGTTGTTGGTGGTGTGTTCAGCTGATCTGATGTGCAAATGGACCGCCTGTGACACAAGAAGTTCGTTTAGCTTCAGCTTTTTACTGAACTGTTAAACACACTAAGCTAAGTCCAGGTGGGTCTGAAACGCTGGAGGGTGAGATAGTCCATTAATACCAGAGGTGTTCCTCAAGGATGAGTCCTTGGTCCTCTCCGGTCTCATCAGTTCATGAAAAAGATGACATTAACATTGTTCTTTGTATTCTCAGCTTGTTGTTTCCACTTTAATGCCTCTGTTGGTTTAAAGCAGGGGTGCCCAATCCTGGTCCTGGAGGGCCAGTATCCAGCATGTTTTAGTTTTAACCCTGTTTCAACACACCTGATTTAAATCAGCATGTGATTAACAGGCTTCTGCAGAGCCTGATGAGCAGCTGCACAGGTGATTCAAGCCCTAAATCAAGTGTGCTGGAGCAGAGAAACCATTAAACGTGCTGGATACCGGCCCTCCAGGACCAGGATTGAGCACCCCTGGTTTAAAGAGATACTCACATGATCTGGATGCTGTTTAACCCAAAGCTTCGAGGTTCATCATATAGACCCCTGAAATTCTACAAACCACCACACACAGGACTTATTCAGCTTCAATTCAGTTTATTTATATAGCGCCAAATCACAACAATAATAATTTCAAGACACTTTACAGTAAAAATTCTAATTGAACCTACTTAGCGTAGGGCTGCTCGATTATTTTCACTTAAATTGAGATCTCAATAATTTAACGCAATCTTTAATTAGCGTGAATAAAACATTTATTTAACATTACAAACTTTGATGTTTTTAGGATTCCAAACATTTTTAAAAAAAATTGAGACACATTTCTCCCATGGGAGTCAAATAAAGCATAGGGGAGTGTGCACAGTAGCGTGATGTGGCTCAGATAGATGAACTCTTATTATTTATCAGCGTGAGAATTTGGAAGTGTGGTGTGAGAGTGCATGAAAACAGTCAAATGTGTGTGTCTTACGCTCATTGCGTGAGAGTTGGCAGCTCTGATAAAATAAATATCCACGTTGGACATGGTTTGTTGTAATTTATTTTGCTTGGAAAACAACCGTGTTTGTAAGTGGGTGAAATCAACCAGGAAAGCTTTATGATTGGTCAGTTGATAAAACGTGATCATGCTGCATGTGCAGATCATTCCCCTTCCCCCGACTTCACACTGGAGGCATCAGCGGTGCGGAACATCGCTGCTTCAAATAGAATCCATTATAGTCTATAGGGTTGATCCAATCTGACCACGGTGCAGAAATTTTCAGGCGTGTCCCAGAAGCGGTACGCTGTGCCACGCTGCGAAAGAAAGGATTGGGTTTGATTTTTGCCGCGAGCCACTTCTGGGACACAATTTCCTCAGTTAACATAGGGCTAGACAGGAAATCACACACAGTTTCAGTGTAAAACGTCACCAGCTGGCTCATTACGGCCAGATAAATTAGCCAGTAGTTACGGCAGAAAACAGAACCCAGAGGCGGAGAAACAGCTGGTAGCATGCTCTCCCAGTACTGCTACCTTAACTGTAACATAGTCGAGGGAAGGTGTAGTTTTTTGTGTCATCTGTTGGGAAGGTAATGTTTTTTTTTTAAGCATTGTTTGTTTTTTGGTTGAGATGCTGGCCTAACATGAGTGTGCTGCACGTACAGGTTGTCCTGCTACTGTTTTTCAGTTTTCCTTCTGCTTTTAAGTTATCCCTTTTCAGTTATTTCCTCTCGCCTCATGAAAGATGCTGTCCCTGGAAGAATAGCCATTTTTAGCTTCAAGAGACCAGAAAGTTTAATTAGCGTTTTATCCAGTGGGTTTTAATAACCATGATTTTTAACTGTTTTACCGTGAGTGAACCTCTTGTTCCCCATGTTTCTAGGTTTATTAAATTGTGGAGTTAATAAACCTATTGTTATT
Organism: Aphyosemion australe; assembly: GCA_006937985.1. NCBI lineage: Eukaryota > Metazoa > Chordata > Actinopteri > Cyprinodontiformes > Nothobranchiidae > Aphyosemion > Aphyosemion australe. The sequence continues at coordinate 2,728,637 of SSNS01000026.1, forward strand.
GCAAAGCACGCCTCTCTTACTCTTTTACAAGTTTACCTATGGGCTTTAGGGTAAGCATATCCACTCCCTCGAGGTCAAATGTGGAACAGTAATCTCACCAACATTTGGCCTGCAGACAGGGGGCGCTGTGAGAAGCCAGGCTGAAGGCAGACCCTGTGTTCTCCTGAGGCTGAAGCTGTGACATTGAACCTTCCTTTGGATCCGTCCCACTGAGTCAGAACCAGTGATGCAGAGTGGTGTTGTAGAAGATCCTGGAGATAAGAAATAGTCAGACTGTTGAGAGTTAAAAAAAACATATCTTAAAATCCTGGAGGTTATAAAAGTTAGAAGTCAAGTTGTTGATATGACCTCGTTTGAGTTACAATAATTTATACATGCTGAAGTAAAAACATGATAGATATGCATTTTTAAATCAGAAGCCAGATTTCACTTTGGATTAAAGAAAGACAAAAAAAAAGCCTGGTTTAAAAATGGAACTGCCTTGATTTTTTAAGTTTAAAAGCTTGCAGACTCATAAAATGACTCACGTTTGTTTTCATTCAGATGGAGGAACATGGAGTTGAACCATGTTTGAATTTCACTCAGAATGTCTAATAAAGTCCTCAGAGATTTTCAGACAAATTACAGATTTAATTACTGAGCTTTCAGAACATCATCATTAGTGAGTCCAACAAGACACAATATAAAACAAGTTTTCATTTTATGTCAGAAATCAAAAACAACCACCTGGGACAGAACTGAGTTTATAGTTCACAACTTTGTTATTTCTTAAATATTTATATAAAAATCATTTTTAAACATTCAAAAACAAAGCTTTTCTTCCCTCAAGTCTACGAGTCTCACTAATCTGAGCTGGCCCCAGTGTTTACTAGAGGAATCTCATGTGCCTGCCTGATTCAAGATCACCCCAAGAAGCCAAGGATCACTGGACTCAATGACTACAGACCTGTGGCTCTGACATCTGTGGTCAGGAAGTCATTTGAGCGCTTGGTTCTTCACCACCTCAAGACCCTCACAGCCCCCCCCCCCCCCCCCCCCCCCCCCCCCCCCCCCTGGACCCCCTGCAGTTTGACTACAGAGCCAACAGGTCTGTAGATGATGCCATCAACATGGCTCTACAGGTCATCCTGCAGCATCTGGACTCCCCGGGTACCTACGCCAGGATCCTGTTCGTGGACTTCAGCTTTGTCTTTAGTACTATCCTCCCAAACCTCCTCCAGGACAAACTATCCCAGATGAACATGCCTGACCCCCTCTGCAGGTGGATCACTGACTTCCTCACAGATGGGAAGCAGCAAGCGAGGCTGGAGAAAAAATGTCTTGACCCTGCGGACCATCAGCACCGGTTCCCCTCAGGGTTGTGTTCTTTCCCCTCTGCTCTTCTCACTGTACACCAACAACTGCACCTCCAACCACGAGCTAATCAAGCTAATCAAGTTTGAAGATGACACCACCATCATCTGACTCATCTCGGATGGGGATGTGTCTTCCACCTTCACCTCTGTCATAAAAGAGGCCCATCAGAGGATGTACTTCCTGAGACAGCTGAAGAAATTCAACCTGCCAATACTCCATAATCATCAAGTCCATCCTCACCTCTTCAATCACCGTGTGGTATGCTGGACACGTCTTTTCGACTCGCTTCCATCTGGCAGAAGATTCCGATCCATTCAGACCAGAACCTCCCGCCACAAGAACAGTTTATTCCCTTCCGCAGTTGGGCTCATGAATGACAATCGTAGGACTGCTCACCTCAGTTGCTTTGCTTCAGTCACTTGACCCTGTGTTGTGTTTGCACCTGACGATCCCACTCTGACTGGTTCCTATGATATCTTGTACATAATATTCGTTTTCCTAATTATTGTTGCCCTATAAGATTATTTTATTGTGCTTGTTTCGTATTCTTGCACCAATTATCGCAGCAATTTTCTTATGTTGTGAACCTGCTCACACACATGGCAATAAACCCTTCTGATGCTAATCCAAAATAGCTAGGGGAAATAAACATTTCACACCAAATTAATGATTTTATCATATTATAAAGATTTACAGGCACATATTTAAGCACCTTAATAGAACATTGAAAATCTGTTAAACTGAAACAGTTTTTACTCTTTTTTTTGGTAGAAATTTTCATGACATTTTAAACAGTTCTATTGAAATGTTGATATTTCAACAACATAAGACACCTTTTAAGGTAAAAAAATGAATGCATTATTATTATTATTATTATTATTATTCATACTGCCCCACATTTATAACATTTATCTCAGTTATGTTAATATGATTTGTATTTTACATCCCGGGATTTTATTTGTTGAAGCATGAAACGTAATTGGTTTTCATTTATAAGTTCTAATTTTTCAAGTCCAAACCTCTTTATCAGGAGCTTCGACTACAACAGAGAGGTTGAATTCCTGAAGCTGAAGATACTCATCCTCGTCTTCATCATAGAGCTGAATCCAGTAATCTCCTGCAGACACACAGACACGACTGAGACCAAAACAAGCTAAAATGCACAGATTTGACTAAAATACACTGGATCCATTACTAAAGAATTAAATACATTTTCAAATTTCAAAACATCTGCATGCACGCGCGCGCACGCACGCACGCACACACACACACACACACACACACACACACACACACACACACACACACACACACACACACACACACACTTTTAAACCAATTCAAAACTTTTTGTCATCTTGACTACGTATTAAAATAACACTAGCTTGCAAAAAAGTTTTTAAAAACTTTCAAAAATTGGACCCTTATAGAAACCAGAGCATTATAGCAGATCCCTTATTATTTATTTTAAAATAACAAATTATATAAATGGAAGTTAGTTTTATGTGTGTTAAACATCCTGTTTATCGTAAACATCTAAATTTGTTCAAGTTTATTATAATTTAAGGGGTTTTAACTTTAGTTCGCGAGACTTAAAAAGTAGGCGAACTTTCTGTTTCTTGACAAACTTACCGATGATCTCAGAGCCGTTCGACACTTCCTGGATGAAACACTTTTGTTCTCCTTCAGCCACGTGAAAAAACACAGAGGAGACCAACGCGAAGAAAAAGATAACCAGAAAAACTATGAAAACGCCCCGCGTCTCCCCAAAACACGCCATTTCTGGGCAGAGGGCAGCTTCTGAAGTCTGAGGGGGAGCAAGGCATGCTGGGTGTTGTAGTTCTTAGACGTTTCGTTGGTTTTTTATCTTTATCCAGGAAAAAAACACAAGGTGTAAATGGTGAGAACATGTTCATGTATGAAGAAGCTTGGATTATAATAAATAATTACTTTAATAGTAAATAATACAAATCTTAATAATTAATTTTAAATATCTGTTATAGTTTTCATGTTTTTATCAGTGACTTAAACCAAGGCACCATTCTGTCCTTGATCTCTTCAGACATCAGCTTTGGACCAGTATGTACCAGAATAATGTGTATTTTTTAGGTTCTACAGCCAGCCTTTGAAGGACCTAGTCTACGCTGACTGGGAAGTGAGCGGCTGTGATATTGGATGGTCTGGCCTTCAGATTTATTTCCGCCCTTATCTTGACGTAACTGTAATGACATGACAATGAGGATGACAAAAGCCAAACAACAAAACCACGTCAAAATTAAAAAGTTTATACTTCCAGATTTTAATATATTTACATTTCAAACAGAAGAGAAAACACCGCTCATCTGTGTGAAGGTGCTGGATAAAGTATTTAAACTATCACATAGGAAAAAATCCGCACACTTCTATCTGCAGTAAATGAGTTTAATCTCAAGCTTTTGGTCAGACCTTCATCAGGAGTGGGTATCACCCTATATAAATATATTTAAATTAAAATTGTGCTGAATTGTCCGCCATTGTTACAATAACAAAAATCTGCTATTAATGAATCTTGGGATATGGTGGGTCATGAAGGATACGCACACACACACACACACACACACACACACACACACACACACACACACACACACACACACACACACACACACACACACACACACACACACACACACACACACACACAGAGCTTCCAGCTTTTGGCCAAACCCAGGTGTGAGAGCAGGGTGGGGGTGGGGAGTGGGGTTAGGGTGTGTGTGTGTCGGTCTGACTTGTGTTGCTCAATTGCTCTGTTTCTTTTTCAGCGTGAGAAGTTGGAGGTGTGGCATGAGAGTGTGTGAAGACATTGAGATGAGATGTGTGTGTCTCACGTTCAATGCTCGAGACCTCACAGACCTGACACCAGGCCTGGCTTCAAATTTGAGTGAAGAAGGAAGCATTTGTGGGCCGCATTTGGAGAAGGCTGCAAATCTGGACAGCCTTGTTGCTTCGCTGGGATGTAATCAGCCTTCAAGTACAGCCTTCGAAGTATGCATGACCTGAATTTGCACACAACCTATGTCTCTTAGTACAAATGAGTTCCATCCATCCATCCATTTTCTTCCGCTTATCCGGAGTCGGGTCGCGGGGGCAGCAGCTTGAGGAGGGTAGCCCAGACTTCCCTCTCCCCAGCCACTTGGGCCAGCTCCTCCGGGGGAATCCCATGGCGTTCCCTGGCCAGCCAAGAGACATAGTCCCTTCATCGTGTCCTGGGTCTTCCTTTGGGTCTCCTCCCATTTAGACGTGCCCAGAAAACCTCATCAGGGAGGCATCCAGGAGGCATCCTAACCAGATGCCCGAGCCACCTCAACTGGCTCCTCTCGATGTGGAGGAGCAGCAGATCTACTCCGAGCCCCTCCCAGATGACCGAGCTTCTCACCCTATCTCTAAGGGAGAGCCCAGCCACCCTGCGAAGAAAACTCATTTCGGCCGCTTGTATCCGTGATCTCGGTCTTTCGGTCACTACCCAAAGCTCGTGACCATAGGTGAGGGTAGGAACGTAGATCGACCGGTAAATTGAGAGCTTCGCCTTTCGGCTCAGCTCTCTCTTCACCACGACAGACCGGTACAACGCCCCCATCACTGCAGACGCAGCACCAATCCGCCTATCGATCTCACGCTCCGTCTTTCCCTCACTCGTGAACAGGACCCCGAGATACTTGAACTCCTCCACTTGGGGCAGGACCTCACCCCTGACCTGGAGAAGGCATTCTACCCTTTTCCGACTCAAGACCATGGTCTCGGATTTAGAGGAGCTGATTCTCATCCCGGCTGCTTCACACTCGGCTGCGAACTGCTCCAGCGAAAGCCGAAGATCACGTTCTGATGAAGCCAACAGGACCGCATCATCTGCAAAAAGCAGAGACCTGATCCTTAGGCCACCAAAACGGATCCCCTCACCACTTTGGCTGCACCTAGAAATCCTGTCCATAAAAGTTATGAACAGAATCGGTGACAAAGGGCAGCCTTGGCGGAGTCCAACTCTCACCGGAAACGAGCCCGACTTACTGCCGGCAATGCGGACCAAGCTCTGACACTGGTTGTACAGGGACGTAACAGCCAGTATCAAGGGGCCTGGTACCCCATACTCCCAGAATACCCCCCACTGGGCCCCACAGGGTCCCCCGAGGGACGCGGTCGAACGCCTTCTCCAAATCCACAAAGCACATGTAGATTAGTTGGGCGAACTCCCACTCACCCTCCAGGACCCCGCCAAGGGTATAGAGCTGGTCCAGTGTTCCACGGCCAGGACGAAAACCACATTACTCCTCCTGGATCCGAGGTTCGACTATCCGACGGACCCTCCTCTCCAGAACCCCTGAATAGACCTTACCAGGGAGGAGTGTGATCCCCCTGTAGTTGGAACACACCCTGCGGTCCCCCTTTTTAAAATAGGGGGACTGCCACCCCGGTCTGCCAGTCCAGTGGAACTGCCCCCGATGTCCACGCGATATTGCAGAGCCGCGTCAACCAACACAGCCCCACAACATCCAGAGCCTTAAGGAAATCCGGGCAGATCTCATCCACCCCAGGAGCCTTTCCACCGAGGAGTTTTTTGACCTCAATGATTGGAGAGCCCAACCCAAAGTCCCCAGACTCTGCTTCCACACTGGAAGACGTGCCGGTGGGGTTGAGGAGGTCTTTGAAGTACTCGGCCCACCGATTCACAACGTCCCCAGTCGAGGTCAGCAGCACACCCTTCCCACTGTAAACAGTGTTGGTAGTGCACTGCTTTCCCCTCCTGAGCCGTACAGAAGTCTTGTTCCATGGTCTCACCGAACTCCTCCCATGCCCAGGTTTTTGCCTCCGCGACCACCCGAGCCGCACAAATGAGTTAACAATTTGTATATGCTAATGGTTAATCTGAGGTACTGGCCAGTCCTGACTGCTAGTATGAGCTAACAACTTGTCTTAGCTGATGGGTAGTCCAAGCTTACGACTAGTCTGAAGTAATGTCTAAGCTAATGGCTAGTCCTAACTACTAGTTACTAGTCTGAGCTAATGCATTGTCCAAGCTAATGGCTTATTGGTACTAATGGCCATTCTGAGATAATGGCTAGTCCTAACTGCTAGTGTGAGCTAATGGGTCCAAGGTAATGAGGTTGTCTGAGTGCAACCAAGACCAAAATTTGTTGCAGTCATTCTAAAATTATTTCATTATTTTAAGAACGTTTTCACTGCAATCAGTTTCACATGATCACATTATTATACACATGATCCTGGGTAGCATGGTCCAGTTGGATTTTCTCCTCCTCCTCTGATGGGCATGGCTGCTGGCAACAAGAACACCTGGATAGGTATTTAAGACACAGTCTTCTACTGCTCCTGTGCCTGATTGTCTGTCATGGTTATGGTAACCAAGCCCTGTTCCAATTTATCTTTACTAAGATATTACCTCTAGTTAATCCTGTGGTTTTCCCTGTCCCAGTTCATGTTTGGACTCATCCGACACCAGCAACCCGCTCAAGTTATTCACTACATCTCCATCACAAATGACTCACCTAAGTGATAAATCATCAAATGGAGCAGCTAGATCTACCAGGAGAACCCACTAATCACTCTGAGAAGTGTAAGACAGAACCAACACTAAGGTTATTTCCAGTCCAGTCTGCCTTCTCCCAATATGGGATCAAGCAAAACGACCTTTGACCTTGATCGTCCTCATGCCCCACCTAAGCGTAATAATCCTGTTTCCTTTTTCCAGACCTGGTCACCAACCCCGAACACTGCTACATGTTCTCCTTTTTTCACATTATTCCTGTCTTCTGCTGTTATCTCAGCTTTTGGGTCGCAACTTTATCTAGATGTAACATTATATGATTATTTCAACAGACTTGTTTAGTTGTTCTCATGAATATCAATGGTTATTTACAGGTGTTAAATCACCACCAGCAGCTAACTGCAGCTCTTTACA
>SSNS01000026.1:2740941-2824365 GCA_006937985.1 Aphyosemion australe
TTAGAAAGTTACTGACATCCCTTTCTCATAAGGAGGGAATCAGTTTAGGATAACAATGGGCTTTTAGGCCCGTGGGCCCAGCTGAACCTAACAGATTGCAGAAGCACCCTGTAGAACTGCTGCAGCCCTGCCTAGCAGGGGTCATCTGTGCCAGAACCCACGGTACCTCCAGGACCACAACGTGTCACCCAGGATTCTACAGCTGTGGAGTCCAGATACATGAGAAGGTGTGGAGAAGATTTCTCCTGGCCAGCACGATTCTCCTGGACTTGGGTGCCTGAAGCAAGGTAATCCTAGAGGTTCTCTTTTGAGAGTCTGGTATACCATCCTCGTCCTGAAAGGGAGGCCTCTGCTGTTCAAAGTCTCATTAACAGGGTTAAGGGATGGCGGTATGTCAGAGCTTTGTGATGAGATTTCATAGCCAGGCTAGGACAAGCCAGCTCTGAAAAGCGCGTCTCTGTTTTCAAATTAAAATCATAACAACAAAAATTATATTCATACTAAACTGTATTTTTCTATTTTTCAACAACTTGGTTTGTATTTTTGTTGACTTTAATCTTGTTATCATCTTGATTTTGAATAAACTTGAATTTAACTTTACGTGACGATAGCTCCAGTTGTCAAATAGAAATAATCCAGACCAGTCGTGATCTTTCATCGGTTATTTAGGTGAAGTCATAAAAGCACTTTGGAGTTTTTATTTGATTGTTGGGATTTTACTAATGTTGGAGTCAGTTAAATACATTGTGAGTTTAATTCAATTAAAATGATTAGTAAACTCTGTAGTAATTTACAGGTAAACTAGTTACTAAAACAATGTAGTGGAAATCAGAATGAGTCAACATCTGTGAGTAGTTTTATTCTAAGGATTCCAGCTGTTTTTGCTCCCCAGCTGTTTGCTACATGGTTCTGTTAAATTACCAGCAGGTGGCAGTAAAACCCCACAAATTGGAGCTCAGAGCTCCGTGGTTAAAGACTGAACAGGCAGGAGGAGAAGATAAGGAAAAGGAAAGGATGATGAAGAGAAAAGGGAAAGGGCGGGTAAAATGAAGAGCAGAAGAAGCCAGGAAGAGTCGCTGAGTTTGGAAGGCAGAGGAGGAAAATCATTTAGGATGAAAAGTTTGATTTGAATCATCAGATATTTTCTTTATAGATGAAAATAAATAAGCAAACACTAGCAACATGTAAAAAGCAACAAGCCACTTTGCTTCAACTCCTAAATTACACTGAATTTATGAAAAAAAAAATATAAACTAATGATAACATTTAGTTAAATAGAATAAAATGACTAACTTATTTATTGTTTTTTCCGGCAGCAGCTAAACATGCAACCAGCCTTCTGTTGGACTTTTTCCATCTTTGTCAGCAGCTGACTCTGACGTACCTGTAGAATCTCTCTCCTACCCACAGGAAATGCAGACTGCAGCGATAATTTAGTAGCTTTTACATCCGTTTAAAGTAAAGTTTGATTGATTTAATCATAAATGATTTTTAAACGCACCAAGAGAGTCATCAATTATTATTATCTTGCAAAAGCTTCTGTAATATCTGAGCTTTTCTTCTAATGAGGTTTGGAGGTGAAGCAGCCAATCAGAAGTGCCGCAGCCTAACGAGCTGCAGTGTTGACAGAAAGCAGAAAATGATGATTTACTAGGTGAGCTTTTATTCATGCCTTGTCCCAGATGAATAAAGATCAAATTAGAGGTTTATGAGCTCCGCTGTCTATCCTGACATTTATATGAGTTCTGGGCTCAGCTCGCTGTGATTTATGTTTACAGCGGCGCAGGAGGGAAAAATAAATATAAAAACAAATGAAGTAGCCTGAAATCATATTCTAATGTGCTGTCAGCAGCAGCTCAGACGCTCAGAGGGATGATGGAGAGGAGAGGAGACTCTTAAACAAATGCACTGAAATTCTCCTTAAAGCCTCTCAGGTTCTGAGCTTTGGACCTCAGATTCTCTCCAGTCTGATGCCAGAGGAGCTCTGAGCCTCCTGCGGCGCCCCCTGCTGATCGTCTTCTACAGTAAAATAAGTCATTAACTCAAAGGGATCAGAAACCTCAGTTTATAATCATGCTGCCACTGGGCTTCTTCATTCTGGTGGACTTAAAAACCATTTAAGAACTCTTTAAATACTCCTTATCTGCTCTCCTATTAGCAGTAAAATCAATTATAACCCAGAAAACCCAACTTCTAACTAAGATTTGAATAAAAACCCCAAAAAGCAGCTTGAGTTTTCCATTCATCCATGTTCTGACGTTTATCCCGGACCGGGTCGGGATTCTCCAGTCAACCAAAACACCAGGAATGTGTTTGAGCCAGAAGTCACTTTAGATATAAGCTGGTGCTCTCGAGTGCAGAAGAAAAGATTTCCTTCAACGGGTCCATATTTCATATGAAGTAACTAATTCCATGTTGAATGCTCAGGCTGACAGCTTCATTTATTATTGTTTCTCATCAGAAAATTACAATAAATGTAAAATATTATGTTGGTTCTGTTGCAAGGATTCAACACCATCACATTCTTTCATATTTATATAAAAACTGACATTTTAATCACTGCTTGTTCATAACATCATTTATTTAATGTTCATGTTGAGTCACAAAGTTTTTTTTTTTAAGATCTTTTCCTTTTTAATATTTAATCAGTTATTAATATTTTGGTTTTGATTCAAAAGATTGTTAAAATAATAAAAACCAAACACAAAACAACCAGAGGAACATCAGATCTAAGGAAAACAAAAATGTGAAGAAGAATTTGATCAGATCTGTGACAAAAACACATATTTCTTCAAATCATCTTACTGTGTAACAAAGGCAACAGGTAATTAAATAAAGTTTGTCTTTTATGAAAACTTTTGATATCAAAATAGTCCAATCTCTCCAAATAATAAAGTAATAAGAAATAAAGACATTAGAAAGATCAGCTGTAAACATAAGTCACCTTCATGTATTTAAAAAATCTAATTTCTGTTTGCAAATTAAAACATTTTTGATTTATGAGTAAAATAATATTTAAAAATAACAAATTTAAAAGATTTTGATTGTTTTTACATATAAACTAGTAAAAAAAAATCACCTTTTATTTATTGGCTCAACATTTGAATCTTTTAAAATTCTGTAAACCCATAAAAATGAAAACTTACTACGTTTTTTTTATCACAATGTGATAGAAATAGGAAGAAATGCATGAAAATTACATGCGTATACCATACATGTAATAATTAATTTGTTGTTAATGCACATGATTAGCTCCACCCACTACTGGTCTGTGGGACCGCTGTTGTAAACATCACAATCTTTATGGTTCTTACTGGTTACTGCCTAAAATCCTTGAAAAGACATTTTTTGAGTCATTTTTAAGGCTTGAGAAATGCTTGAATGTTTCACAAAGTGGTTGAAATTTGAACTGACTGTTCTAAAAACTCAGATCTGAATTAGTTTCAGCAAAAAGTAGATTTTCTTTGACAGAAGCAGAGTAGATATAAATGTAAAGTTTGGGCAGCACAGCTATAACATCTGGGTGCTGTTGTTCTTTAAAGAGCTGAAACAGCAGGATTTAAGGAGGAGGAGCTTGTCTCAGGTGTGTACGTCCATTACATCCATTATTTTGAAACATGTAAAATTTAAATAAAGATTCTCTTTATCTGAGCCGAGCTGAGGACAAAGTGACAGATTGAAGACCTGAGACCACTTGGTGGCAGTGATGCTCCACGATTTTACCGTACCAGAAAATAGAGCTAAATTCATCATGAAGGAGGTGAAGAGGAGGAGGAAGAAGAGCATCCATAATTCATCTGAACGGTCTGAGAGAAACACCGGTGGAAGATGCATATTTACAGAGGTTACGATACTCATCATGACACAGATGCTGAAGCCAACATGTGAGATGGCTCCTTGTCCATCACAGAAACAAAACAGAGGGCTGCTGGGAAACGGCTCGACCCAGAGCTGGAGAGGCAGAATGAGCTTCCAGGATGTTTTCCGCTGTTTCTAAAGAACTGGAATCATCTTTTTCTCTGCAAAACTCGTAGTGTTGGTTTAAAATAATGAGATCACATAAACTTTCTGTTTAGGCTTCATCTCCTCCCACATTCTGTTGAGTTTTAAATGAACAAACGTAACTTTTGTGAAAAATCTTTAACAGTTCAGCTGCACATTAAAAGGGACATATTATGACTCTTTTCTTAAGGTATAATAGATTTATGGTCTACATAAAACAAATTTATGAAGATTCGCAGAAATCCTTCTCACATAAAGCAATTTCAGCAGCTTTACCTTCCAGAATGAGCCGTTTCAGTGCTCTGTCACTTTAAGGAAACAAGCTGAAGCTGGCCACGCCCATCTGCCCCCCCCCCACACACACACTTACATACTCTGGTTGCTATAAGCTGAGAAGCTCCTCCAGTGGCAGCTGCTCTCCTGCAGGTGAGAGGTGGTTCTATGAGGAGTTTAAGTCTCCTCCCCTTCCGATCGGCTCATGGGACCCCAGAACAAAGAAAAGATGAATGCTAGTGAACGGAGCTATAAAAGCTATTTTCTAATCCGCTTTGCTTTAAGCCCTGAATCACACATGTTGTACTTCTATTTAAATGAAAAAAAAAAATAATTATACGACTACCAACTATGTCTGTCACGTACTTTGAGATTTATTAGCTTGTAAACATTCGTAAATTAAATCATTACAAATCAGTTTTCGCTTATGACATCACCGAATCTCTTCTCCCCAGTGTAGTTTTCCACATGACCAGATTTATAGTGGCTTTCCACACATTTAATGCTCCTTCTGTCATCCTGGAAGAAGGATTTTAAGTTTGCTAAACTCACAGCCAGTGGGTGACACGTCGTGGTCACAGCCATTCTCTGTGTCTGGTTTCATGATGTCATTATGGTGAGACACATTTGTAGTTCTATACGTCTTTTCACACAAAACCTAAAATAACTTTTGCCGCTGTTCGAAAAAAAGCGCTGTCTTGGCATCAAAATCTGTCATTAAAATTCATGGACATCCTATGAGAAATCCATGGCACATAACAAACGGGATTTTAAAGCCCCATTGACTTGCATTCATTTTTTTCTTATTTCCGGGGACCCATGGTCTGGAAGTAGATGGGCGTGACTTAAGCTCCTTATTCTAATTTCCCCATTTGTGACATCACAAACAGGGAGTTTTTGAAACGGCTTGTTCTAGGCACATAATTCCTTGAACCAAACATTGACAGAAAATGAATGAACAGGTTTTTTTCATGTTTGAATTATTTATAGAGGCAGTAGAGACCCACATGGCAGCACAAAAGGATGCAAAAGGTGAAGCTACAGCCCCCGTGACCCGACTCCGTATAAGTGGAAGAGAATGGATGGATAGTTACTTTTATAATATTGTAACTCAATTACTAACTCAGTTACTTTTTTGAAGAACTAATTAATAACTAAAGGGACGACAGTGGCAGAGGAGTTAAGTGACCGTCCTGTAATTGGAGGGTTGCAGGATCAAGTCTTGCTCAGGCTGTCCATGTTGTTGTGTCCTTGGGCAAGGCATGTATCCCACTTTGCCTGCTGGTGGTGGTCAGAGGGACGGGTGATGCCTGTGTTCAGCAGCCCCGCTTCCGTCAGTGCACCGCAGGGCAGCTGTGGCTACAGTGTAGCTCATCAACATCAGTGTGTGAATGTGTGTGTGTGTGTGTGAATGACTGTGGTGTTGTGAAGCACCTTGGGGGGTTGTACAAGCATTCAAATACAGGCCATTTGCCATTTATCATCTATAACTAATCACTTTTTTTAAAGTAACTTGTCCAACAGTTAACGACTCACATGATGGAGGGATGAGCCTGTGATGTGTGACGTGTCTATGTGACAGAAGTCCAGTCGTCTTTTTGTTAACTCATAGCCACGACTTGGTGAGGCAGAAAACATATTTAACATGTAATTGTCCTGGTGGTGTAATTTATTTGCGTGTTCTACCTGAGGCAGCGCAGACGCATCACCAGCTCTATGTCTTATTGATGCATCAGTTTCTACTGGATGGAACTCAGGACGGAGCCTCAGGTCCCGTCTTCACTCATCTCAGGATCTCATTTTAAACCTCACACTTGCCTCAGAGAATAAAAGAGTCAGTCACAGTGAAGATCCGGTGCTCTTAATGCTCCGTCTTATTAGACCGGACGCTGTTCATAAGTCTCCATCCCTCACCGATGTTTAATTCATGCTCCTCTCAGTCTGATACATTCAGCTTCATTTCAGCTCCAACAAAGAGCAGCTGCTAATGGTCTTTTAGAGAAGATGATTAAAATAAAACACACCAGCAGACGGGACGAAGACAAACGGTGAGAAGAGAAGATGGTGTCAGAAATATATTAACGGCTGTATGTGTAAGATTTGACCTTTCCAGCAGAGAGGTCTGGATCACAGAAAATGGACTGAAAACACAGACTCTCTTAATTAGTTTGCTGCTACTTTAATATTTATCTTTTCACCACAGAGCATACAGTTAATTTAGCAGAAAGCCCAATTAAAAGTTCTGTTGGACCCGCTCCTGCTCACTCAGTCTCTTGGTGACTTTAGACAAAAGTTGTGACGACACCCTGAATCTTAAGTATTGGACGTGACATGCTGGGTACAAAAAGTCACTTCATCGAATCCTAACTAGGTTAGATTAGATCTTTTCTCATAAAACTTTAATTCTATCAAGAACCAAATACTAAGAACCAAAGAGAGTTTCCTCTGAAGGGTGGTCAGACTCAGCCTTAGAGATGGGGTGAAGAGTTCAGACATCCAGGGACTTGGAGAAGTATCACTGTTCCTCCACGATGAAAAAACCTGCTGAGGGGGTTTGGACATTAGGTCCAGATGCCTGAGGCACGTCCTGCTGGCTGGAGGCCCTCGGGTCCACCTGTTGGAGCCAAGTCTAGGCATGGGAAATCACCTGGTGGAGGTTGCTGGGGAGAGGGCGGTCTAGGCTTTCGGCTAGGACGGCTGCCCCAGCAACAGATCCAGATATGGCCTGGTCCACACTGCAAATGAATAGAGCCAATTTTTGACCAGATTCTCCCCTTCTGACAATCTTAAGGGCATGCCAAATTGTCCAAAGATAATCAGATATTCCTGCGTGTGGTGTGTTAGGAGTGCTGTGGTCTGCCAGGAAGGCCGTTGGGAAAGCTCCAATAAAAAATCTGGGACATTAGACATTTCTTGGCTCTGTGGGATTTCCCGTCTGACTGGACAGTGTCTGTGAGTGAAATCGGTTTGTGTGTGGTTTTGCCATGTGGTCGGATACCACACACAGTGGGACTAAACTGGTATATCCGTGACTTTTTGTGCTATTTTTGGATATCTCATGTTTTGAAAATCTTTTGACAATTTTTAAATCCTGCTTTTTTAACCGGGTCTCAGTGGAAGATGCTGAGGTACAAAATGTTCTGTGATCAGACAGGTTCAGGACCAAAATCCAGAAAACTGAGATGAAAAAGAATGTTTGGAGGGAATAAGTTACAGAAAGAATGCGCTGTGGGAAAAACACAACAAAAGGATATAAAGGCATGTAAACATCCAAGAAAATCCAAAATAGGAATTAAAATATAAACCTTGCAGATTCAGTGAACAAGAAACAACGTAGACACAGGATGCGAGTGGAAGGGTCATTGAGATTAGGATTTGATAAAATTGGAAATAACAAAAAATAAATGAAAATGAGGAGTTTTACAAACGCAAAGGAGCATAAAAAGCAGAGAAAACTCAAAAACTTAAACAGAAATGAGATAATTAGCTAAACCAGAAACATGAGGTATGGCCGAGGCTTACCTGCCAGCTCTCTGATCTACTAATCATAAACTGCTATAATAAACCCTTTGTAAACAGATTTAATCCAACCTTAAATCAAATTGTACCATAAAGTCTGAATGCTTTAATATTTTGTGGGACACGTGGAAAGAGTCCATGGTTCAGATGTGGCCCCGGGGCCATCTGTTGATGATCAAAATTTTCCAACAAGACTTGGAGGAAGTCTACCTTTTCTTACAGGAAATGTTATATTTAATCACAATCCAGTAATGAGTTTCAATCACAAAGCATCAAGGTTACATCAAACCACATAATCACACAAAATGAAGATTATAAAGATAAAATCACACCTAATTTTGTTGGTGGTGGACAGTAGATTGAACTTGTCACTCAGGACCAGAGAGACTCTAGGATTTATTAGTGTAAAACGTTCTGATGCTCTTCTTTCATGTAAAGGTAAAAGGAGGGAAACTCGTATAACTATAGATAATGCATTTATTTCTTTTCCAAAGGGGAAACTGCTGCATTTTACCCAACATACCAAGAATCTAAATAACTTTGAACAGGACAAATCTGTTGTGTTCCATGAAAAAACTTCAGATTTGATTATTTGAAGTGGTTTAATTAGAGGTTTTAGTTGCACTAACAGCCTGCTGGACCCTGTTCTCAAAATCCCACTTCCTAATAATTATAAACATAATTTTTCAGCCCTCGGTGTGATGATATTATATATATTATACTGTAATAAAGTCTAAAAATCTGAAAGGCTTTGTAAATTTTTGACAGTTATTTTACTTGGATTTGGATTATTTGAAAGTAAAATCTATGTTAGGATCAAAGATGTGGATAAAATAGAAATTTACCAGAATATTCTTTATTTTTCTCTGAAGCAGATTCCTGAAGCGGCTCCTGTCTGCCTCTGGCAGCAGACCATCCTTCCAGTGTTTTTTGCGTTCTGTTTTCTTGTTGTTCAGGTGCAGGTTTGACTTTCTGACAGGGCCGTTATACAATGCTGCTGTCGGCACTTGAAGTGTCCTTGAACACATCACCAAAGTAACTCTGACAGGACAAAGTGGAGCGTGGCGGGGGACTGAGCAGCTTTCACACATTTCACGTCTCGGCAGGTAAATTTCTGTAACAAGCATCAGTGGATCGAAACATTTGACTTAAAGAAAAATAAACTTAAACTGTTAATATGACCAAAAAAAGTCTCAAATGCATTGATGTTTGTTCGTTTTTGTTTTCTGAGTTTGATGCAGTCCTTGAACGCATCATGAATGTCTGCTTTAAAGGAAAAGTTCGCTTTTTTAGACATTAAGTTTTATGTGTTCCTTCACCCACCCAGTGCTCTGTAAACTTTGACCCATTTCACACACACCCCCCTGCTCAGAGATTTTCAGGAGAGAAGTGAATCATAAACGTAGTTCTGGCTAGTTTCGGGGGCGCTTTATCTGCACCGTTTAGCCTCACAAAAGGATTAGCCTCTGAAAGCATGACTAATTTACATCTCACAAACAAAGAGAAAAAATTTACAACGTCACATTCCAACGGGACTAGTTTTTGTCATTCGTATCCCTGCGCCGGTCACCGCAGCAGCTAGAACGGCGTCACGTGACTCGTGTCTGGCTGCTAATCCTGGCTGTATGAGTGAAACAACAACTTCTAAAGTCACTTAAAAGTAGTTTTTCTTAAATATATCGAGTCATGGTGCGTACCTGCAGGTTCCCGGGTTGTAACAATAAGGATGTTACAGGATCACCTTTTCGGTTTGACACTTTTCCTGCTAAGGACGTTTCTCTAAGGCATCAGTGGCTTTTAGCAATCGGCTACTCCAAGGATACTCGGCTGGAACGAGTCAAAACCTTTCGTTTGTGCAGTGCACACTTCAAAGAGGATGATTACATCAGGAAAAAGTTCGGGAAAAGTGAAAGACTGTTTTTGAAGAGTTCGGCCGTACTAGAAATCTGGGTAAGTTTTGTTTTTAAAAAATTATTTATTCCGCTATGTCTGCTGTATTCATGCAATCATCTTCGCATTTTAGCGCATTATTTATGCAATCATCTTTACACCGATGGTTGATCATAGACTGCAGTAGCTTTGTCAACAATCTGTGTTGATGTGTGTGTTTTGTGTAGCAAATGCAATTCTTCATCCGTGTACTCTGGCTCATAAAGATATCCTAGTAGTAAAATAAGTTTCTTCTTCATCTGATATAGTGTTAAAATGAAATTCGTCATCAGATGAGACGGAGTCTGACATGTTTTCGGCATTCGGCAGTGAAACAGCTGACATACGAAGCGCTGTTTAATATCCGCGGGGACCGGCGCAGGGATACGAATGACAAAAACTAGTCCCGTTGTAAGGTGACGTTGTAATTTTTTTCTCTTTGTTTGTGAGATGTAAATTAGCCATGCTTTCAGAGGCTAATCCTTTTGTGAAGCTAAACGGCGCAGATAAAGCGCCCCGAAACTAGCCAGAACTACGTTTATGAATCACTTCTCCCCTGAAAATCTCTGGGCAGGGGTGTGTGTGAAATGGGTCAAAGTTTACAGAGCACTGGGTGGGTGAAGGAACACATAAAACTTAATGTCTAAAAAAGCGAACTTTTCCTTTAACTGATGTTAAACTCAGGTGCTGCATGAGGGTTTGAAACCCGGGAGCTGGTTTTGGATCGTGATGGTAATTAATCCCAGTTTGTGGGAGATTCTTCTGCTCCTTTAAAAGAGCGATTGGTAACGTGTGACAGGCAGCGACTCTCAGAAACAAGCGTTTTCTGGAGAACACACACACCCTCACACCGCTCTCTGTCAATACGCGACATCTTCCATCACACAGCTTCTCTTTTAACATTAAATCATAAATTCAAATGTGGCCCGATGAGGCTCAAAGCTTCTTTCAGTCGCTGACATCTCTCTGAGAGCCGCTGGTTTTAAAGTTTAAACACCAACGTGAGCTGCCTCGGCTCACTTTCTGAATACTTTAAACTTAACATGAGCAGATGAAGGTGAGAGGCTGCTGCCACCCAGATTAAACCCAACGCATTGAAATGAAGCTAATGCCGACTTTCTGCTCAGGTGTTTTATCCAGAGACTGAGTTTAAAACCCATCAGCAGTCAGGAAAAGTTCTAGTCAGGTCTGATGTTCTTCATCTCAAAATAAACAAAAAGAGGGAAAACTTTGTGCAAAGAGAGTCAGAGACGCTTCATCGCCTTTAACCCGCTGTTTATCCAAACACCAGCTCAGATCGAACATCTGTATTTCACACAGGAACATCCAGATGTTTCACCGTACTTGTGTGGCTGGCTCTGCTCTGAGCCATTAAACAACCTCATCAGGGTTAGTGCTAGGGTTCAGACATGCACTACAACCCTGTGAGTTTTACTAACTTCACTATAAAAAAGACCAGAAACGGTGTTTTTAAAAAAATCTCTGCTTGTGTAAAGTATTCATGAACAGTTTATTTTAATGACGAATCAGCTTGGAGAATTGTATGTTTCAAAGTTAACCAAAATTCAGCCAAAAGTTTAGAAATGACTGGAATTTTAAAGCCATACTATGGAACATTTTCATATTTATAAATCATGTTCTTGAGCCAGTATGTGCTAAGATGACCTTTGCAGGGTTAATGAAATGTCACTCAGACCCCCACCGCACTCTGTGGCCAGAATACCACACTTGCAACTTCAGAGTGGCGGGTCGCCACCTGTTGGACTTAGAAAAACTTGAGCTGACGTGCCTGGAGCTGCAGTCTGCTTCCAGCATGTTTCCTGCATGTTTTAGATCATGAACACAGCTGATTTGTTTGATTTAGTGATGAACCGCTCCTGTAGACACTAATGAAGGCTGAGGAGACATTTCAGCAGTTAGATTAAGGTGTTAAAAAGATGAACGCACAACGAGGAGATAAGTTTCACTTTTGGTTCTACTAAACGGACACTAGGGGTGCTAAAAGCAAGCCAAAACTGCCAATTGTGCCTTTAAAGAAACGTGTGATACTTGTTGATATGAGTCACTCTGAGTTTGCATTCATGCAGGCTGAACATGAAAATGGTCTTCTACTCCTATCTCTTGCATTAGCTTCTGATAGAAAATAGACGGGAAAACGACGGGTCAGAAAAAGCCAGTCTCTTCTGTCTCCCAGGGAAATTCAGCGTTCATGGACTCACCCACCTTGGCTCGGGGAAGGCTGTTGTTGTTGGTTTAGCATCCAGGAAACAGCAGAGAACGTCTCGGCTAGAATAGGCTAACCATTAGCATTAGCAACTCCACTGCACGGCAGAACTCCTTCAGGCTTTTGTTATTTGTGGAGATAAAACATCAACATTGCAGGTACCCATGAAACAAGAGTGAAAGGTGGCAGTGGAAGAGTCACGTTGCTGTTAAGTAATCAGAAGGAGATGTTCTCATATCATGAATATTAATGAGTAAGACTTGTAATCCTGTCGATTTCTGCCCTCTCTCAATAACTTCTTCCTGAAATAGGAGCAACAGAGATTTTATTCCACTGAAAACGACTCACAAGGCATTCATTAACACTAACGACCACAGCAGATTTAAAACAACTCCAATCTAAAAAATGTCACCATTCATGCAAAAATTACACTATAAACATTTGCTCTTGTCAGGTTATGAGGTTAATTTGGCTAAAATATTCAGATTTTCCTGCAGAACCTGTCTGGCTGCAGAAGTGCAGTAGTACAGTCTGTTGGAGGACACCAAACTGGACCAGCAGAATGATGGTGTGATCTATAGTTGGTTAATGATTCTTAAACAGACCCACACAAGGAGCCGTTTGGGAAACAAAGGATCTGACCTGGAAAAAAGTGTCTGGTGATCTGATGTCATGTTGAAGGAGCTGAAGACAGGTGAGTCAGCTTGGGAGAAGATAACTCCGGTGGTGGGCGGAGCCACAAGGGACAGAACACCTATGGAGAAAAAGGGTCCACTGTTTTGTTGCTGCATTGTAAATCAGTTTTATTTTAAATTCTTGCATACCATGCTTAGAGACCGTTCTGGCTATTGATTTTCCTGTCGGAAGTATTTCTTTTATTAATGTTTTTCAAACATCTAATGTTTTCTACCTTTGTAAAGAAAACGGAGTATTTTTAGACAACTGTAGAGAAAGATCATAATGAGATGTGAAACTTTGTTCTTCTGGAATTTGTGATTTTTAAAATTGTTTGCAATCTTTCTCCATTACCTTTGTTGTTGTCATGTTTATTTTTTTATGTTGTTTTCTCCCTCCATCACCTCCATCCTGCAGCTTGGGCGACCCCAGCGGTAAAATCAGCACCATGTGAGTCCCCGTTGCCGCCTCGGAGAGCTGCAGCCCTCCTCTCCTCACACGCTCATGAATAATAAAAATCAGAGGTGAATTATTGATGCAGATTTTTGCACACAATCTACAGGAGCCATTATCCAGATGTGTGATGGATCTGATTAGACTCTGACAGATCAGATGGACCTACATTCTGCCAACCTGCCGCCGTGATTTCAGAACAATAATCTGCCGTCGTCTCACTGAGCTGAGAGGTGGCCGTAAAACGTTTCATCTGAATGAGATGGAAATTTGTTTCTCTTCAATGCTGAGTGGAGGAAATATCAACTCCCCGTATGGATCCTCTTTGACGACAGGGGGTGGAGTCAAATCTTTGCTCCTCCCTTCTGTGTGTAAAAGGTCAAAGTTCAGGCAGCCCATCCAAATGACCACTCAGATCCATCTTATCTCCTTAAATCCCATAACTGAGGTGATGTTGTGATGTAACACCTTAACTAGATGCTCATCACAGCAGGACTTGGTACAAATTTCATGTCTGAATCAGTTTCTTCTGCTTCGTTAAACAAAATATGAAGTAGAGCGAAGGAGAAGAGTCACTTTAGCAACACACACAAAAAACACACTAAAATCTTTAATCAAACACCAGAAACACTCAGATTTAAAATGATCATTATTTTGTTTATCAGACTGATCCCAAATCAGTTGTTTTTTTAATCTTTGGATTCAAAACCAACCATTTATTAATCAGCAGATGAACAGAATTCATTTGATTTTATAATATTTTTATCTTAATGTTTCCTTAATCAAGGAAGTGAGAAAGATGTTTGTCAACAACATCAATGTTGTTAAAAACACACCTGAGGAATATTGTTACCTCTAAGCGCTGGTTTTTGATATCATCTTCCTCAGGAGGTCAGGAAGGTGGTCCTGCGTTATCTGAGCTGTGTCCTGCAGGACCACCTGGATAAGTCTGTTTTGATCCCAGAGGTAATTGTGTGTAAATAGTTGCTCCAGACAGTAAAAGACCAAGAAGGGTAGTAACCCAAAATATCTTACAAATAAAATAACTTAGATTACAGATAATAAAACATACATAAAACTAAATTAGTGTCCCACTCTAATACCAGTTAAAATACTATGTACAGTATTGCAGTGTGGTGAAAAAGAGCTAAAAGAAACGATAGAATAGCTCACAGCATCTTGAAATGATGAGTTTCCTCCACAAGATGGGCTCAGCCTTAAAGGCAGGGTGAGGAGCTCAGACATCTGGCAGGGACTCCTGTTGGGCTCCTGCTCCTCCACGTCAAGAGGAGCCACCTGAGGTGGTTCAGGCATTTGTTCAGGAGGCCCCGAGGGCTGACCCAGGACATGCTGGAGCTCTCTAGGCGGCTGTGGGAATGCCTTAGGGTCCCTAAAAGCGCTGATGGAGTCTGGACTTCCCTGTTGGGCCTAAATCCAGACAAGAGGAAGGTGACAGAACAAGAGACACAAAAACACCTCTAATGGTTTAGTTTAGTCTGATCAACAAAGGTTTTTAGTGTAAAATAAACTATTTTTGAAATCATGACAAACTGTCAGACTAAGCCTGTGATTTCATTTAGCTGTTGGGATCAAAGTAAATCTTTCTATAAATAATAAATAATCATCTTTCACTTTCCTGACCACTTATTCCTGATGGGGAGTTTGTCCGTCCCTACGAGACAGAAGTGGGGACACACTGGACAGGTTACCTGTCCATCACAGGGACACAATGAGACTAACAAGACAAACAACCAGTCACACTCTCACTCCTAGGGGCAATTTGGTCTCCAGTTAACCTGACATGCATGTTTTTAGTCCGTAGGAGGAATCTGGAGTACCCAGAGAAAATACAGGAGAACATGCTAACTCCAATCTCAAAATGTTCAGAGTGAGGCAGAAGCGTGAAGTCAGTTGAAGTTAATTTTAATCAGAAAAGGAAATTGTGTCTCTTTAACAGGTACAGAAGTTTTTAATGAACCATCCGTTCATCCGGTTGCTTTCTTTAACGACTCATCGGGTCACTGAAGGAAACCCTTAAACATCATGTTTGTTTCAGAACAGCAACGCTCTCATATGTGAGACCGTACAGTTGTTTACTGTGAGACTGAGACGTGACAACTCTTCTGACATCTGGACGCCACTCTGACAGAGACATAAACGATACTGGTCGCTTCCACCTGTTCTTTGTGTCTCTGTCAATCTGAGTAAAATATACTGAAATACTTTTTCACTAAAAAAAAACAAAAAACATCTCAGAAAATTGCTGAAAATGGGTGATCGATCGATATTGTGTGGTCTCCTGAGAATTTCAAAGGGAGGCAAATGGAAGAATTACAAAAGCTCAATTTAGGATCCTGGAGAGAAAAGGTTGTTATTTTTTGTTCCCATCACCACGAACAAAACTGAAATATGTTCATCCTAAAGAAAACTCCTCAGCAGAGGGATGTTTGGTTTTGATTGGTTTAAAATAGTTTCTTAAAAACGTTTCTTAAAAATCTTATGGCTCCTTGGTGGATTCATTAGGAACATTTAAAGGATGAAAGTTATAGTTTGAAGTGATGAAGAGGAGATGATCGTCTCTTCCTCACCATCCTCTGCTGCAGATGATCTCTCGGCTGAGCCCCTTCACCTCCTCGAGTCTTTAACTGGAAAAAGCAACGAGGCCTTGACAGATCAGCTGACTCCCCGCGAGCCTGATTGTTGTGTGTCTGATCACAGCCGCTGTTAAACTCCCACGGCAAATCACAGCGAAGCAGCCGCTCCCCAGAGAGAGCTGAGAACAAGAAAACCAAAAGCATCAATTAACATGTCAGAGGAGGCACAGGAGCCGCTCCTCTCCAAAATACTGCAATATCCCCCACGGAAATAAGGCAGCAAACAGCTCACACCCTCATCCCGTTGAGCTCCGAACATGTGTCGTTCATCACCGTGAGTGTCTGAGGACATCAGAGACGGTGTAAGACAGCAGCAGGAACCTCCAACAGACAACGTGTTCAATAAAAGCAAAGACATTTAGACAGACCTGGGCTCAGAGCAGGCAGGAGGGTTTCAATCAGGATTCTCACAGATTCTGGTCTCTGTGAGATTACAAATCACCAGAATCACCTCAAGAACAGCAATCACCAACCGTATGATTTTATGTTGTTAGAGTTTCGCTTTGATTCCACCAGAATTGGGTCGATTGGGCCAATTTTCTGTGGATTTCTCTGTTACTGTCTCTGTTTGTGTCCTGATAATGAGTCCAGTAAGACGGAGGAACCTCTCACACAGGCTGCAGAACACACTAGAGCACCTGGAGGATGAAGGACTTGTGCCATGTGAAGCAAAAGCAAAGCAATAAGGAGAATGTGTTGAAATTTAATTTAAAGTGTTGAGAAAAAGAATAAACATACATTTCCAGAATAAAGTCAAAATGTCGACATACAAGTTGCAATACCTCTTTCAGAAAGCATAGCCAAAAGTAGGCTCTTTTTGAGTTTTATCAAACAGTACGGTGCATGTTTGAGACTCTTATTGTGAAGGGTTCTGAGTTTCTCTGTGGATCATGCTGCTGTGGTAGCACCCAAAAGACAGTGATATAAACTACCCCATTAGTTAGCTGCTTTTATAAGAAGGATGAGCGGTAACACAAAGTCCAGACTGCAATCCAATGGACGAAAGTGTTTGAAAATGATTAAACTGAAGATTGAAGGAGAGCTGGCAGGAAATGACTAAAGCGTTGTTCACGCCGAATGAGGAACAAATGCAGTCAGTTTCCACACGACTTCTGCATAAATCAAAAATCAATCAGTCCAATCATAGCATTCACACCGACTATGGTACAGGGTGGATCTGGAGCTCCAGAACGTTCCTGCATGGAACTGCAGTCGGTCTGGAAGCTGTAGAAACCAGACTGCATCTGTTCTGCATTCGGTGGGAAACAGGCTTATCTCAGGAAGTTGGGTCAAAACTGTTGGACTCAGTGGGCTCTGCTAAAGTAATATGAGGTAAATCAAAAACTAGACTAAATTTGATCCCATCATGGGTGGGTAAAGACATGGGGCTGATTTTTATTTTTTATTTCATTCATACAATTTTCAAAAAAATCAGCATGAGCAGGTTTTTGAACTAGCTCTCTAGACATTTAGTTTTAGCCCAAATTATGTAATTTTTTCCCTTTTTATTTAAAAATAAATTTTTTGTAATTGTTTTGTTCTTTATGCTTCTTGAGTCTTCCATTCAGTTTAGTGCAGTGATAATAAACAGTAATCACTCACTTTCAGTTCTCACTCATCTCAATAGGGTCTGGGGACTAAGTCTAGGTGGGAGACACTATGGACGGTCCATCACAAGGACTCAAAGACACAAACAACCATTTACCCACTCAGTCACACCTTGGGACAATTTAGAGTCTCAGGGCTACACCATTCAGCCCTATAATCACAGGAAGATCAAATACAACGTTTAACACTGGGAATATCTATCTCTATCCCCAAATAACTGCAACTGCCTCAGATAACTCTGGAGTCAACTCATTAATTAAATAAGATAAATGCAAGACACCATAACCAAAAGACACTACAGTAACTGTGCAGTGGTTCACATTATGACAGCCAATTAATTTTGATCATTACTGTAACATGAAGTTATGTTTTTAGTTTTAGGTGAGAGAGATAAGATAAAGAAAACTTGGAAACACAATGTGAAAACATTTATTCTGATTATTTGCAGTGTGAAACATCTGCAGGTCTTTGGTAAAAATAAACTAAGTTACCTGGATGTGTTGAATCTGTTTTTATGGACCAAACCTGGATTACAGGTTAAAGGTCGCCCTAAGTCTGTGAGGAAGCGTTCTTCAATGCTGGAGGAAATCAGTCAGAAAAACAAACTTGGATCAGCTGGGTTTTATCTGAGGAAATCATCAGCCTTTAATAGTTTTTTAATGAGTTTGTAGAATGCACTCTGGCGACAGTCTAATAAAGGACGAGCTCCGAGTCGAGACTCGGGCTGAATAATGTATAAGGGCAGACGTAGCGCTAATGAAAAGATGATGAGAGGCATTCCTGAGAGATGGGGGGAGGAAAGGTGCCAGCAAAAGTTAAATGAGAGGGCCAATTAATCATCAAGTGCTTACAGAAGAAATTAAACAAAGGTGGGAAAAAGGCCGAAGCAGCGATGGCTGTGTAAGACATGACAAGTCGAACAGAGAGACTCTGATCTGTTTTGAGGATTTAATTTCCAACTTCAGGAGAAGAGGTGAAGACAAGACTGAAAAAAGACAAATAGAAAGAAAAAACACCAGGAGAGTGTTTGGATAAAAAAGGTAAAGGACCAGAGATAAAATGTAGAAAAGCAGGAAGCAGCAAAGTAATTAAAGAATGTAAAGAAAAGCATATTATGGGTTAGGAAGATAAATAAAAGTAAGGAAAGAAAGAATTCTGGTAGCAAAGAGACATTATGAGAAAAGAATAAAAGGACATGAAGGAATGGTGATTGTGACAAAGGAAATAAAAGAATGAATATGTAGAGAATGAATAAATGCTTAAGAAAATAAAAAAGATGCTTTAAAAACAGGAGTGAAAATTGACGTGTGAAAATAGGGAAAAAGGTGGCAACCTTCAAACCTGATTTATGTACCAATTCAGTTTGATTCCAAATGAAAATGAACAGATTTTGTCACCAAGTATTTTCCAGCAGTCAGTGAGATAATCGACCCGTTTCCACCATCGGAACGTCTGGGTAATTCTACCAGACCTTCACGACATGAGCATGTCTCCATTTCACCATCCCCGGCCAAAGGGCCATATCAGAGACCAACCGTGTACCTGAGCTGGCCCAGTGGGCGGGACTTGTGGTTAACTCATGCTGATTGGTTGTAGAAAATGATACTGACTGACACTGCCAAACAAGCAGTGTTTGTTTATTTGGAAGAGTTGCTGGTTGAGCGGAATGGAAGGAAAAAAATGATGCTGATTTAAAATAACCAATTCTAAACTCCCAACACTGGAAATCCCTCCACACGCCATACTTCACTCTGCTGTGTGTTCTCCTACATAGCGCCATAAAAAACTCTGATTTTTACGTCACACAGCAGAACTCCCCATCGCCTGAACGCCCTAAAATATGGCATACTTTACAAAATAACACATTTTAAATGTTATCAACGTCTGTATGTCTGTTGGAGCTGTCACTCCCCGCTGAAACAGTCGCGGTACGCTGGCGTCCTTTGGAGACACGTGTGGGAATTTCTATCCCATTTTTGGGTGTTGCTGAAGCTCCCCTAAAATGTGAGACATCAGGAGCATTCGGGCAAGATGCCCATCAATCAAACCAATTCTCAGACTGAACTTAGTTTTACACTGACCCAGTAGAGGACACCGATGACAGCCAGGACCCTGCGTCTTGTTCTCTGACATCATTTTGTAGATTAAAATACCTCCAAACATCAGAAAATCTCTCATTTTTTCATCCTGACTGAGTCCATCACAGCTGCATGAGCTCTCACCAGATGTTTAAATCATTTCATTCTTTCTGTCCTCAAAGTGAACTCTGTTCCTCCTCACGGTGAATAAAAACATGTTTAATCATGGCCTCTTTAAGGAGTTTTTAAATGTAGACGTGTGCGTTGAGTTGAGTTCGTTCTCCTCTTTGTTTGGCGGTGATTAAACTCTAATGGAAGAGTTGAGCGGAAGGTGGATTAACGTTGAGGTTATCACACTCAGGTGGAAAGATCGCCTCTCATTACCATAAACCGCCACTTACCGAAGGGCCTGCTGTGTTTGGCCCCTTTAATGCTAACTCATTTATCCGCCCCGTGTTCGGCCGTCCTGGGTCAAAGGTCATAGGCCGATAAGTTCCTCTGACCTCAAAGGCGCCGTCGGCTCTGAGTTCACCTTAAATTACAGGAAAAAAAGTGAAGGATACTTTATGTGATTTAAATTGGTGAGGCACTTCAGTCAAGTTCATTTTCATGTTAATGAATCCAGGAGACAAATGTCAACATGTCTGAGGAGGCTGCAGGAACCGGAGGAAGACGAGGAGGAAAAGGAAGTAGAGTTTAAATCAGTCTGATGAGTCCTGATGTGGGAGGAAATAAACAAAAAACTCTTAAAGCCTCTGATTCCACAACCTGATTGTGTCTGAGGACAAGCTGATGAGACACTTCTGCTGTTTATGATCTAACATAATAAACTCCTATGACAGCTGTGAGTGACCAATCATATTTAAAAAATAACAAAACGTTTTCTCAGTGAACTTAAACTTTAAGAATTCTAACAGATTTTCATTTGTTGTATTTGGTTTTCTTCCTTCTGAAGCTTTAAAGTCCAAATCCTGCTGAGTAGCAGAAAATAAATGTGTTTTTACTCCACTCATTTGTTCTTCACATGACAGAATATCAGAGCGCTGCAGAGGTCACCTGTGATGAGAAGTTTTTACAGTCTTTGCTCTCCCAGGGAGAAGGTGAGCAGCATCGTTAACTTAAACCAGAGAGATTAGCCTCGTGGTAATTCCTGCTGCTGTCCTGAGCTGCAGACAGAATTTTAACCAGCTTTGGTTTCACAGACACAGTCCTCCTCAGGTGGACTGTAAGCACATTTAAGCTAAATCCAGCCGACTTTGTGTTAATATTGTTCCCTCTGCTTTATCCTCCATCACGTCTACCCACTGTGGAAGAAGCAGTGGCCCCAGTGCCCAGGGGCCTCGCTGCAATACTTTATTATTTATGAATCTGATTAATAATCTGCCACCCTGCTGCAGGAGGAGCTGAGATCCATAAAAGAACCCAGAGGAAAAACAGCGCTGGGGTGTAACGCCGCTTCGACGTGCTGCAGAGAAGAAAAGGAAAGGGCTCATCATCTTCCTGACGTGAATAAAAACCGAGGCGATGCTGCTGGAGGTCCGACTCTGAAGCTCAACTTTTTGTGGAGTCTTGTCCAGGGGGGTGCTGGAGGTTAAACACGCTGAGGAAGTCAATGTAGAGGAGGAATGGCTTGGTAAAATCTGCTGCTTCTGAACTTTAAAGTGGATTTTTTCACTTTTCTTTCCTGTTGCTTTATCCAGGTAATACTTGAAGAGTTCTTTTGCAGAAATGGATAACTTAGCTTTTAATAATGTTTAAAAAATGCATCCTGTTACTATTTACTACAGATGGTATTAGTCAAAATAAAGTTTGGTGATTTGGTCAAAAATATCTTTTATCTGATTTTGCAAATAGACTCTTGTAGTAAAAACCTTACCATCATAGAAATGAATGGAATCTTCTTAAGAGTTTATACATTTTAATATTTTATCTTTCAGTTGGAAACATCAGGGCAGGGGTCACCAGATGTTCCACCAAATACTTCAGCTTTTTAAAGGTTGTGGCCAAACAACTCACTGCTGCTCTTGATAAACATAACATCTATGATAGTTTCCAGTTAGGTTTTCAAAGATCTCATTCTACTGAAACAGCTCTTCTCAGGGTCTCTAATGACCTTCTGACTCACAGTGATGCAGGGGACTGTTCTGGTTCTGCTGGACCTGACTGCAGCCTTTGACACTGTTGACCATTACCTGCTACTGGATAGTCTGAGAGACTGGGTAGGCCTATCAGGAACTGCTCTGGGGTGGTTCTCTTATGTCAGAGCGTTCCTTTTCTGTGGCCGTCTCCAAGTTTCGGTCCTCCTCCACCTCCCTCACCCATGGTGTCCCACAAGGTTCTGTGCTGGGACCTCTACTGTTTCTCTGTTATCTGCTCCCTCTCCAGCACATGCTGAGCTCTTTTAAAGGAATCTCCTACCATCTTATGCAGATGACATCCAACTGTACATCTCCTTTAAGCTCCATGAGATGTCTAAGCTGCAGCTGTTGCACACCTGCTTAGACTCCTGGATGGCTGGGAACTTTCTACAGCTGAATGAAGACAAGACTGAGATCCTCATCTGTGCCTCAGACAAGCTGGTTCCCAAAGTCAGAGACTCTCTTGGTCAGCTTGCTTCTCACACTAAACCCTCTGTCAGGAATCTTGGTGTGACCTTTGACCCATCTCTCACTCTGGATTCTCATGTCAGTTCTCTTGTTCGCTCCTCCTTCTTCCATCACAGGAACATTGCTAAGCTGAGTCCCATTCTCTGAACTTGAGATTGTTATCCACACCTTCATCTCTTCATGCCTAGACTACTGCAACTGGCTTTTCACCCGCCTGAGCAAAACCTCCCTGAACCGTCTACAGGTGGTTCAGAATGCCTGTGCTAGGCTGCTGACCAAGTCCTCCAAACACACCCACGTCACCCTGCTTCTCTTCTAGCTTCACTGGCTGCTGGTTAACTTCAGGGTTCATTTCAAGACCCTGGTTCTGGTTTTTAGGCCCTTACATGGACAAGCACCATCATACATTGGTGATCTTCTCAGTCCCTACACCCCCAGCAGGTCCCTGAGGTCCAGTGATCAAAGCCTACTGGTTGTGTAGCGCACCAGGCTAAAGACCAAAGGTGACAGATCATTTGCTGCTGTGGCTTTGGTGTGACCTTCTGTTGATTCTTCATCACTACCTTGTTTTCATGCTGTTGTCTCTACCAATTCTGCCTTTCTCGGGAACCCGTATTACCTTTTCTTATTCATTTTCTTTCTTCCTTCTCATTTTTTAATTAAAAAATTTCCATTTTCCTCAAATTTTTATCACAATATTTTGAACAACTCCTGATGAAGGTCTTTTGACCGAAAGCTTGAGAAAATAAAAAAACTCTGCAGATAGAAGTGTGCGGATTTTTTGCCATTTTTGAAGTATCACAATATTTTAAAATCATTTATACATATTTTTTATTTTTTGTTCTTGTAAAGCGTCTCATGATTTTTATCTTGACAAGTGCTATATAGAAAATAATTTCTTCTTTTTCTGCTCCCCCTAAAAGGTGGGAAAATCAATCCTTCCTGTTGGCTAAGGTTGCGTCAAACTGTGACTGTGGTTCTGGAACCTTCAAAGGTCACTGATGACATATCATTCTGTTTGTAATGTGCTATCTACTGTAAATTATCACCAAAATTAAAACAACAACAGAAAATAAAGAGTGAAGTGTTCCATCAATTTTTAGTTTGATTATCATAATCAGGATATTTTCTACAAATGTTTTACTGTGAGACTTGCTCAGTTTGTTAATTAACACAAAACGTATTCAAATCTAATCTACAGTCAAATGTTTATTTAACATCTAAAGCCAGGTCAACTCATCTACATAACTTTTATTTTTAGCCCAGTTTTGTCCTTACATTTTTTAGATGCTTTTAGAAATAGAAGAACTACTGAGACATACTCGAGAGGACTTAATTTAAAAAAGCAAATGTATTTTTTAAAGATATCATTTCCAGTGACTTTTAAGTCACGACTTCTCTTCCCTCCCCTCCCTTTCCTCCTGCTCCTGCATCAGGTCATTTTTCACGTGCGTCATCGTGCAGGATGTCACACCTGAGCAGCGTCTCTCCCTGCTGAAGATCTATGAGTGCTAGATTTCATATTTTCAGCTTATTTACCTCGTCGTTTGTTTTCATTTTTCTTACAGATGCGGGTCATTTGACAGTTTAGAGTCGTTTTCGAATCTGCGCCACACAAACACTCATACATTATGACTTGGCCTCCCGTTCCCCCTCGCAGGCTGCGGAGAGAGCAGAAGGAAATATGTTTCTGCCACATGCTGATTTACAGCGAGCTGCTGGTGGAGGCTGAAAGATATTTGTTTCCACGCGGCTGCCGGGAGTCAGATGGCAAACTGTTACTGCATCTTCATATCCTCAACGCCGTCTGATGAGCTCCTACATCCACATATGGAAAAATTCTCAGATATGCTTTATCAAAAGAGAACAAAAACAAGGAGTTTGTCTGCAACCAGAGCGGGGTTATTCCTCAGGACAACAAGCCTAAAGATGTAGAGCTGTAAACTGCTGACAGAAACCTATTTTCAGCAGGATAAAAGCAGTGAAGATAATAAATAATAATTCAGCTGCCTCTTTCTTAAACATCTTAATAGTCAATTTAAATGGTGATTTGCAAAGTTTTATCAGATAATTAGTGTTTATTTTGGTGAATTTCTGTGTCTGCGAAGCAATTAACCATCCGCATAAATTCCTGACAAAATACTGCTGCTGAACAAATAAGCTCTTCATTTACATTTTAAAGGCAGAGTAATGAAATGTACTTTACGGTGAGTTATGGCTGTTGGAAAGAAAAGGCCGCTGTGATCTTTATGCTCCATTATCTGTAATTCTTTTTACACACTCTGCCTGCGCCGGAGCGAACTGCTTTCTTTACGCCGCTGACTGAAGTCTGCAGGTTTGTAAAGACTTTCCTCCTGGAAGTCAGCAGTAAAAAGTTAACAATCTGCCTGTGATGAATGGGAGCAGTAAGAGTGTGGTTCACTCTGCTAACAGGCTCGCATCACTGTTTGCAGCCAGAGATCAGCAGCTCCGTCAGCTAAAACCCTGGACCAGACGTGGAGAAAGTTACAGAATACTGCTGCTTTCTGATCATCATCATAGGCTGCATTTAAGAAAAAGACTAAAAGATTAGATAAAAGAAAAAAAAAATCAGCCAGCAGAGGCTGAAAAGCATGTTCACCAAGAAGAAATTCAGATTCATAAATTGTTTTCCTTGTATAAAGAATATTAGCCTGTTTAAAGGTACATTATGTAAGGATAGGATAACATTTGGATTAATCGAGACATTTGATGTCTATATAGTTTTAAAAATTGGATTTTTGAATGTTAAAGTAACACTCCGCAACTTTTACACCTTATAATTATGCTCTTTTGTAAAGTTTTGGCGTCATACTATCATCTATTATGTTCATTTTTGTACCTGTGTTAGTGTTGGGGGGTCCTACATCTGTTTACCGCACTATACAATTTTTGAGCCCCGGGTCGCTACCGGAAGTACTGACTGGGTGTTGCTTTACGGGATAAAAAAAGTGCACGTTCTAAACGCGCATTATATCTACCAAAATGCGCGTCTTGAACAAGCGTTTTGGTGGACATAATGCGAGTTTAGAACATGCAACTTTTTTTTATCCCTTTGGCTTGCCATAATTGTATAACGTAGACTCGCTGTAGCAGTGGCAGATTCACCAAAGAAAGCTAGAAATCCCTTATCAGCGGAATCTAGGAAAAGAAAAGAAGAACGTGATAGAGCAAGAGCAACGACCAGAGTTATTATTGGGCCGTCTTTTCCTCGCTGGAGAGCTCTTTTAGAAAGAACGGCATGAACTACGGACTCTAACCTAGCCGTGCTGCTAATGGCTAGGTAAGTAATAAATAATTTCACCGGGGTTATTGTGTTTGGTTGGGCATAAAGTTGTTATACAGTCCTGATAAAACTATTTATTCAATGTGTGGATGTGGAAAAGTTTGTTTTCGTTGTTTTGCCTGACATTAGGAATGTAAACATGCCTCTTATGCCCGAGAGAGAGATTTAATGTTACGACAGTGACGTTACGCAGCAAGCCTCTAGAGGGCGACAAAGAGCATATATCCGCAAAGTTCAGGAATGGGGCTTTAATGGGGACATATTATGCAAACTCCCGTTTTGCATCCTTTTGTGCTGTCGTGCATGTCTACTGCCTCTATAAACACTCCAAACATGAAAAAAATCTTTCTGTCCGTTTTCTGTCAGGGTTTGGTTTTAGTAATTATGTGCCTAAAATAAGCCGTTTGAAAAAGTCCCTGTTTGTGACATCACAAATGGGGAAATTAGAATAGAATCACCTCTCAAAAGTAGCAGTTCTACTCTGAGCCCCTCCCTGACATCTGAGCGTCTCAGCTTGAGTCGAGGAGGGGTGGGCGTGGCCAACTCCAGCTTGTTTTCTTAAAGTGACAGAGCTCTGAAACGGCTCATTCTGGGTAATGAAATCAAGAAATAAAATGCTGAAATTGTTTTACTGGTTTTAACTGGTGAGATTTCATAATGAAACCACAGATTTTACTAGTGGGCAAGAAGGAACTAAAAACACAGCGAGTGTAGATTTAACCGGACATATGGATAGATAGATGCAGGTCTTATGGATCCAGTGTTCACTGGGACTCATCTTTCTAGTAATTTAAGCAAAGCCTTCAGTTTTTCTTTGGGGAACTAATTTTGAAGGTTGCTTCCTTTATCTTATCTGTGCTGCTCTTTG
Source organism: Aphyosemion australe (assembly GCA_006937985.1). Lineage (NCBI taxonomy): Eukaryota > Metazoa > Chordata > Actinopteri > Cyprinodontiformes > Nothobranchiidae > Aphyosemion > Aphyosemion australe. The sequence continues at coordinate 2,767,135 of SSNS01000026.1, forward strand.
TGAAACAAACTTTTTAAGTTATTCACAGAGCTGATTTTTATCATTTTTTAACTTCATTTGCAAAAATGAATAAAAACCAGTCTGATGATGTAACTCCAGAGTCTACGCAGCCATCAAAGAGCTCTCCAAACTTTCAGACATGATGAGAAGTTTCTCTGGTTAATATTGAGCCATTACCAGGAAGACATTTCAAATTTGTCTGCGTGTCGGAGTGAAAACAAAAAAGCGTTCCTCTGAGGTTTTGTAACAGCCGCCATCTGGACGGGAGTTCGGCTGCGAAAACGGAGAATCTCTGCAGACACTTTATATGAAGCTTTAATTGCCGGGGGGAGTGTGTGATCACGGTGTGGTGAATCAGTGCTTCGGTGTCGAATCCCTAACCCTGAGTTCAGGGGAACCTCACAGTGGCTGCATCAGATCTGAAGGAAGCAGACTCATTAGATTCTGGTCTCAGATCAGTTTTCTTTCCAAGCAGCAGCTGGTTAGTGAGGGGGGGCAAAGAGCAGAAAAATAAACACCAACTGGTTCTCCTTCTGGTTTGAGATGCTGTCACTACTGGTACTGATACAGGCCCAGTATCATCTTTAACTCTTTTTTAACCAAATCCCAGTCAAAACTTAACCAACAGGTATTTTCATGTTCTAGTAGCTCAGAGGATCAAACCACCTGAAAGGGACTGGATTTGGTTCTGATCTAGAGAGTTAAGTGGTCGCCCCGCAATCGGAAGGTTGCGGGTTCGCGATCCGCTCGGTTTGTCACTGTCGTTGTGTCCTTGGGCAAGACACTTAACCTGAATTGCCTCTGTTGGTGGTAGGGTGACCAGATGTCCCGCTTTGTGCGGGACAGTCCCGCATTTTCATCACTTTTCACACGTCCCGCAAATTGAGACAATGTCCCGCATTGACAGTCTCCCGTTCCGAATTTCAATCTTGCATAAACAGTGTGGAGAAAGCCGCCTGTTGCTGTCAGTCGAACCAGGAGGCGGGACTTTAACGCCGGTCCGGAGCGCTTGGGGCGCGCACCCGAACCACCAAAACAGAAGCGTCAGCGAGAACGGAGGAAAGATGAACACCGTGGCGAAAATGCTGTTAGAATAAACTCGTGGGTTAAAAGTGTTCATTGAGACTCTGTCAGGGTCTTTGTGTTGTTTCTCAGTCATTTTTTGTGTCACGGCGCGGAGTCTGATATGAAACAGAGCAGAGAATCCAAGAGTCACAAAAAAATATGTTGGTCTGAACTGAAGCAGGTTTCCCAGTAAGTAGACAGGTCCCAAACGAGTTTCTAACACACACAAGGTGCTGGAGTTATTTTTATTTCAAATACATACAAGCTAAACTCTTTTAAAGCACATTAAAGAGAGAATTAAATGTAAGCCTTCATTATTTTTCTCAGAAATTTGAGGAAAAAAGTCATTCTAAGGAACCCTGTTAGATTAGATCTGAATTTCTTCAGATTTAAGTCAGTGATGTTTTTTCTCTCTCCCCTAAATATTTACTAAAAAGATGTGTTGTCATTTTTGAAATAAAAAACACCATTTTGTTTCTTAATTAAGAAAAAATAGCAAAAAAGTATGAATATTTGTTGATTTTATTGGAAAATGTATTAAAAACAAACTTAAATAGATCTAAAATTGTTACTGGTACTTTTACTGTCATTCTGTTGTGGAAAATATTCAATGAAAACTCTGAAAAGCTGCTAAAACCTGCATATTTTTTTACTGTGGGCCTTTCTATATTATTAAAATGAGTTGATGGGTTTAAAATCCTTTTAGCTAAAGCTAATCAGAACCACTAGAAGGTCCAAAGAGCCTGAGTTAAGCTGTGGTAATGAGAGGAGCTGTGAAATAGTCTGAAAACCTTTGCTTGTTCAAGTTGAATTCAAATAGAATATATTGTACATGAAATATATGATGATAATAATATTTATAATAACTATGTATATTTACCAGTGATGTTGGAGCTAAAAGGCAGAAAATAAGTTTTGTTTTTTTACTTTTTAACTTTATCTTGTTAAATTGGAATTTTACGTTGTCCCACATTGAGTAGTCTCTGTCCCACATTTGGCGAGTTGGGATCTGGTCACCCTAGTTGGTGGTGGTCAGAGGGGCCGATGGCGCAACAATGCAGCCTCGCCTCTGTCAGACCGCCCCAGGGCGGCTGTGGCTACTCAGTAGTTACCATCATCAGCAGTGTGTGAATGCGTGAGTGCATGCAGCGTCTTTGAGTGTCCTAACAAAGCGCTATACATGTTCAATGAATTATTATTATTAATTATTAAAATCATCCAATCACATCACACTGGTTTCCTCTTCAGTCTAAAACAAACATGACAGGTTTTTGATGGTTTAAAACGATCCTGGAAGGCTCAGTTTGTGTCTAATGGACCAGAACTGTGACCCAGTCTCACCCAGAAACAGTCAGTGATTTCTGAAGAACAATCCTCCTCATCAGTCAGGTTCATCTTCCTCAGATCTTCAGTACCGAGCCTCATCATGCAGATTTTAGTTCAGGTTCTACCAGAACTGTCCACCTTTGGACCCTGGCCGTTTGATGTCTCTGAGTTGCTGTTTCCTGCAGAATATTTTGACCTTTTGTCTCTGTGGACATATGCATCTTCATCCTCCTGTAGAGGCCATGACCTCCAGTTTCCTCCTGCTTCATCTGACCTGCAGCGCCAGATCATCACTGACTGGAAATGTTCATGTTTGACTGGACCCGAACTAAACTAAAGTTCCAGCCTCAGACTGGACCCACATCCTTCTGATCCTTCTCTCAGGTGCTTTCTGGGATTTATTCCAGCAAAAGGTTTACTTATTAGTTTTTGTCCAAACAAGAGAAAGAGAAGATCAGTGGATTCAGGGAGAAAAGCAGCTTACTGAGTTCTACCAGCCCGAGCTCCAAAGCAAACTGTGACCAATTAAATCTCCACTTTCACATGATGTAATTTTTTACCTCTTAAATGTGATAAAATACAGTAAAACGGTGGAAATGTCACCAGTGTCATAAAGTCATTTTATGTTCTGCAGGTACAAAAAGAGCAAAGCAGTGGAAAGAATCGCTTTCACCGCTGGAGAGAGAAGGCTCAGATCAATTTTAAAGCCTCCCATTTTAAAAAAAGATAAAAAAAAAAACACCAAAATGGGGAGAAGACATCGAGAAAGGAAAAGATTATTTAAAGCTTTCTTCAGGAACGGCCTGAACCGTGACTGAAGGTCTGAGGAGGAGTGAGTTGTTCTGCAGGTTCCGCTTCGTTCCTCCTGTCACTCTGTTTTTAACTTCATTCATTCTGAGAGCAGAAACCAGGAGAAGAACCGTGATCACTTCTCAGTCAGGGTCTGCTGCCTCCGCCACCGAGGGAAACCTTTAAATCAGAACCCTAAAGTCGGACCGCTGCTGGTCACAGAGAGGGGACAACCACTAAGGTTCTCACAATTATCTAGAAGAAGGGTTAAATTGGAAGAATAAAGGAGATTTCTGTGTGTTTTCAGTACAGAAAGCAACATAAATCAAGAATATGTAGGATAATAAACGCCTCAAAGGATACTGAAAAAAACTCTTTTACTTGAAGATAAGTAGTATTTATTCATTAATGTTTACACACACACACACACACACGCACACACACGCACGCACGCACGCACGCACGCACGCACACACACACACACACACACACAAAAACAAGGGTAAAATGTTAAATGATTAAAATGTAATATATATTGTATCTAAACACAAGAACAAAGTAAAGCTAAAGATCAACTTAACTCGTATTTCTAATACATTTGCAGTAGTCTAATAGGAATAAATGCATTGAATCTGCATTCTCTGGGGAAAAAAGCTTCAGTGCTCCTGTTTCATGAACTAGAAGTGAACCAGATCAGAGTTGACCTCGGCAGGATTAGGACTCTTTTTTCCTGATATTTGGACATCTCACCTCTGATTGGATAAAAACAATGCAACTCTACCACTGACTCTGTTCTGTAGGGTACCCCAAGGCTCTGTTTTAGGTCCACTCCTGTTTTTATTATATATACACCCTCTTGGACAGAAAATTGATGCTTTTCACAATGTCTCTTATCACCTATATGCAGATGACATTCAGCTGTACTGCTCCTTTAAGGAATCTGAGCTCCATAAACTGGCTGAACTACTAGAGTGTCTATCAGCGATCACTAGCTGGCTAGAAGATAACTTCCTTCAGTTAAACTCTGAAAAGACAATGTCTGATCATTGCCCCTGAGAGCATGGCTCCTCTGATTAGTCAACAACTTGGTCATTTAGCTTCTGTCATCAAGTCAAACATGAGAAATTTGGGTGTTGTCTTTGACCAATCAATGTCTCTTGAAGGTCACTCAAAAACGCTGGTCAGAAACTGCTTTTATCACTTAAGAAATATCTCCAAACTGCGAAGGTTGGTGTCAAAACATGAGCTTGAAATGGTTCTCCACGCCTTCATAATTCATTGAACTTATATAGCGCTTTGTTAGGACACTCAAAGACGCTGCATGCACTCACACATTCACACACTGCTGATGATGGAAACTACTGAGTAGCCACAGCCGCCCCGGGGCGGTTTATCTCCTCCCGTCTAGATTACTGTAACACACTTTTCACATGTTTAAACAAAAAAGCCCTTGACCACCTTGAGTTGGTCCAGAACTCTGCAGCGAGGCTCCTAAATGGAGCAAACAGAAGAGCTCACATCACTCCTATTCTGATGTCTCTGCACTGGTTACCATTAACTTTAGAATTCATTTTAGAGTCCTGACTATAACTTTAAGGGCTCTACATGGCCAAGCTCCTCCTTATATTACTGAACTGTTAAAGCCTTATGCTCCAACCCGAGCCCTCAGGTCCACAAACCAGAACCTCCTAGAAGTTCCAAAGACCAGATATAAAAGTCGAGGTGATCGCTCTTTCCAGGCTGTTGCACCCCGACTTTGGAATGAACTTCCTTTATCCTTACGTGTTACTGACAGTCTGGTCACCTTTAGAAAGCAGCTGAAGACCATTTTGTTTAAAACTGCTTTTGCTTAAATCTTTTATGTTTTATTCGTTTTTTTAACTAGTATTTATAATCATCTTTCATTTGTTTTATCATTTTTATAATTTTATGACTTTCTGTTTTCTGATTTTTAATGATTTTATGATATTCTGTTTTCTGTTTTTAATTTTATAATGACTATCTTTTGTTTTGTTGATCTTTGTGAAGCACTTTGTGATTCTTTTTCTGTGATAAGTGCTATACAAATAAAATTTACTTACTTACTCTATTTGCTTCACAAATAACACAAGCATGGAGGAGTTCTGCTGTGTGGTGGAGTTGCTAATGCTAACGGTTAGCTTCTACTAGTCTAGACGCTCTCTGGTGTTTCCTGGACGCTAAACCAAAAACAGCCTTCCTCATCACGAGTCAAAATGGGTGAGTCCATGAATGTTAAGTGACAGTGTGACATAGATATGTCAGGATTTTTAAATCCTAGCGCTTCATTGTTTATTTTCTATCAGAAGCTAATGCAGGAGATAGGTGTAGGAGACTGTTTTCATGTTCAACTTGCATTTAAAACTCAGAGTGACTGATTATAATCAGCAAAAATCATTAAAAACTGTTTTTCAGTAAAGTTGACTTTTTAAACCTGAAAACTTTAAAAAAGAAACAGATATATTGTCTAAAATATGAAAATGGATTTTACAGAAATCATAAAATTTTATGATTAAATGTTTTTAATAAATAAACAAACAAAAAAAGTCATGTTAGTGAAAACACTTTGATTAATACATATTGCAAGAATATACATTTTCAAAGAACATGACAAGAAATGATACTTGTTGGGTTAAAAATATAAAAGAAAATCATAATCAAAAAAGTTAAAAGCTAAAATCTTCAATCCCAAATAGTAAAATGCTTAGTTATAACAAAGAAAATAAAAAAGTACATCAATCTTTTTATCCCAAAAAGACCACAGAAATGTTTTAATAAGCACTAATCCAGATAAAATTAACAAATATCGATTTACCATTTAAATATTGAGTAAACCATTCCAATTTAAACCCAATTATGTTTATTTTATTTCTATTAAAAATGAATTAATTCAGATTTTGAATATTTAAGCATCTATTAGCTGATGTCTAACAAGAAACATTAAACAAAAGAAACATTTTTTTTGTGATTTTCCTTTTTCTGGCATGAACTGACTTCCGTACCCAGTGAGAAAACTCAACAATCTTCACGTTTTATATGTTTGTGTGAATTCAGTTTATGTCAGACTCTCAGACCCAGATGTTGTGGATTATCAATACTTTAATCAAAGTCTTTAAAAAATGTTTCTGTTTGACCTTCATACTCCAAATTCACTCAGAGCAAACTGATTCGTATAGAGTTCTGATGGTTTCAGGTTTCAGGTCCGCTTCAGCCACGAAGCTGCTGAGCCTGTATGAAGTGCTGTTCGTCTCCAAACAGGACGAAGGAAACAGCAGCTCGAATTATGTAGGTTGTTTTGTTCTGGCTTTGAAGTGATTCTGAGATGAGCCTTGAGATGATTTTTATCGAGAATCTGAGTGAGGCCCCAGGCAACACAAACAAAGACAACATGCGTGAATGAGATCCAGGAAGCTCAGCAGCCTTCCTACTTTTGTCAAACACGAAGCCAGAGGAAAAATCCAATAAGGTCAATAGCAGTAATACGTGTTGGAGGTTCTTTAATTAGCTCTGCTGTGATTTAGCCGCCGCTTTGATGAGTTTGTGAACATGAAACGGTTGGAGGAGCCTCGAGGTCGGCTCCGATCAGCTGATACGGACACGACAGTGACGTTTTCTTTGATCTCACAGAAACAGAAAGGAAAAGCAACTCGGAGATTATCTCACATGCAAATCACAGATTCGCCTCAGAGCTCCGTACAACACTTTCACACGGTTACATCATGAGTTCTGCTGAGAAAAGTCTGCTCTGCTTGTCTTACTAATGCCCTCTCATGTAAATACTGTGTGGAGGAAAAACCTGGGAAATAACTCATTTAAGGAGATTTCCATACACTCCTAAAGCTGCACATAAAACAAGACTAAAGCTGTTATTTATCATTTCAACCAAACTTCATTAAAAACACCAGAGACTCTGTTTTTTTGGCATTTTATTGTCTCACTTGGCAGGAACGGTCAACAATCTGAACTCAAACATGAAAACATAAAACAGAATTTATGGGGCACCAATAGCAAAACGAAGTTGAGCTATATAAAGCTTCAAATAAAGAGATGAATTTAAATGTTTGGACCCAAATTCAAATATATAAAGTCAGATGCTGAATTAGAAACCAACGTACATGAATAAATGATCCATGGTTGAACAGATTCACACAAACGGTGATTACTTCATACCTCTTTTAATTTGGCAGAAACTTGCATCATATAGCACAAATTAGCATGTTAGTTAAATATTATGTTTAAAACAACAACATTTATATTTGAATGTACAGTTTTATGTTTTGATTAATTAAATAAGTATTTGGATTGGACTGCATTTACTGACATTTAATTCTAAGAGTGAAGATTCAATTTCATATTTAAAATCTAAACATTTGGATTTAAAATTCTGTTTTTGGATTTTACCCTAAATAGATTAAATTTTAAAAGTTTTACCCAAAGATACTCATTAAATTGTAATTTTTTTTTATAGGATATAGATATTTGTGTTTACCATCATTATTCAGATTTATGTTTAAACATTTTAACACATTGTAATCTTCAAAACAAATGTGGTACAAAGTGACTTGTATAATGTTACACCCCATTTTTATTGTTTTCTGCTATGATTTATTTTTTAATCCATTTTTAATTTGAGTTATTTTTACAAATGGCTTCCCATACACTAATCATGATTTCCACTGTAGTCTTGCAGGTTTATTTAGAGCTAATATTTAGGTTTTGATGGGTCAGGACTGCTGCAGCAGGCCAGTGCAGAACTGGTCTGGATGTCTCTGACAGATGTTCTCTTGAACACAACAGATGTTAGTGTAAAGTCTCTGCATCCCAGACCCAAACCATTTCACAACAGGGTTTTTGAACTTGTTGCTGACATTCTGGAGTTCGCATCCAGTCAAATATGAAGGGTTTTTATGAATAAACTACAATAAAAGGTACAAGATAATTACATATATTGATAAAAATGTTTATTTATCTTTAAAAACTTTCAAAGGTTTAAAGGGCAGCATTTCTTTCTTACATAAAGTCTTCTGTTTGTACAGATGTTTGCTGATCATACAGCTGTGAACTCTGATTTGGAGGCAGAGCGCGTCTCACTGCGGTTCTGGCGTTGGTGTTTTTGGGTTTGATTGGGTGGCTCATTGGCTTTCCCCTTGCCCTCCTATGAGATCCTCATTCTAATGTGATTGGGTCGGGCCAGGTCCTGAATATATTCCTCAAACAGCACTGGCTGCATGGAAATGCAGAATGGAAAGGATGCCGTTTAGCATACAGGCCTGCAAAGATCGGATCAAACAGAACCGGTGATGAAATGACAGCTCACACTGCTTATCTCTGGTGGATTCTTCCTGCAGACGAACACCAGATCCTATCAGGACACAGGAAACTCACATCGTTCATCGTTCATCATTCTGTGAGCCACACAGGGTCAGGTCACAATAGAAGAGAGAGAGAGAGAGAGAGAGAGAGAGAGAGAGAGAGAGAGAGAGAGAGATGGGAAAAAAGGTGAAACTGAAATCTGAGCGAGGTCATTTTGTTTCTGTCTTAGGCTAATACACACATTTGACTTATTGTTTAGGATTTCAATGAATGCTTTTCCATCCAGTTCTACAAACAATTTCTGAATATTTACAGGTTTCTGAAGGGTCCACATTTATGTAAAATGTTTTCATACTCAACAGTCAGTCAATGAGGAGGAGATTTGTCCGTTCAGCACCAAATCCATTCATTTTGAATAAACAGTTTGAATCTCAGGCAGGTGAGGTTGCATGTTTTCTTGTTCTTGTTGATGGATAAAGAAACTCAAAATTAATGCAACTGGACTGTTGCTGTTGGAGACTATAGTCAGAAACATAATTTCACTTGGAATCACTTTGAATTAGAAACACTTGGTGTTTGTCAAAAGTTCAAATGAAATGTGATATTTTCAGAATTTCCTGCCTAAATGTAGTCAAATGTTTTATTCCTGTTTGAATATCTTAAAACGTGTCATTTTTTCATTCATAACTTTGTTGTGCTTGGCCAAAGGAGGCACGTTAAAGCCTGGTTTATACTCTCTGTGAGCTCCGCAACGGAGAGACGCACACGGAGCGTCTGAAAGGTTTTCACATTCGAACTTCTGTTCAGGCAGCGGAGTGCTGCAAAGCAATTCCCCGCCAGGACAACAGAGGGCGTAGCGCTATTCTGTGATATCCTGCCACCATGACACTCATGTATCCGGTTCACGATAGTGTATTTACTCATGTTTTTACATTGTTTTAATGTATTTCAGAGACTTTTTAACACGGACTAATTTGTCCTTCATTCTCCTCCACCTCTTCATCCAGTCGCCACCTCTAAACCCACGTTTCCCGTCGTTTCCATCCACGTTTGCTCCGTATTTTGTACTTCTTCAGTCACAGGTGAATAAACGTTCATATTTTCGGACTTTTCCGCGATGCGTTCTTCAATCTATTCTGGGTCTGCCGCTAACTATTTTTTTTACTTATTAACGGAGCAAGGGCGGTGTTGGTGACGAAGTTACAGGAAGCATCATCCTGACCAATCACAGGCATGCGCTGTCCGTCTCGTTCGACGGATGTTTAAAATTTGGGGCATGTCTCCGTCACCCTCCGTGCGCCAGTTGGAGAGCCCTTGCGCCGACGCAAAATAGCGGTGCGTGCGTCCGTTTCACGCAGACGGACCGAGTATAAACCAGGCTTAACACATGGGTTGTCCTACTTTTATTCATATCAGGGTGGCCACACTCAGCTCACTGTCTCTATTGTTGCCTTTGGCCTAGTTCACATGGTAGGATTTTAAAATTGTCAGACTACTTTCAAAACATGAGACAACACACACACACACACACACACACACACACACACACACACACACACACACACACACACACACACACACACACACACACACACACACACACACACACACACCATACAATACTATGGATATACCAGTTTTGGTCCTACAGTGTGTGGTGTGTGGCAAAACCCAGACGCTACACACAAACCGATTTCACACACAACCGCTCTCTGGTCAGATGGGAAATCTCGTAGAACCTCTCAAGTTCAAACCTGCCTTTGGAATAAACAAACATGGTGGTAGAGGAGCGTTTAGCGCTCTACCCTCTCCACACTTGCTGATTGGCCACACATTCAACAGGCAGCACGCTCGTTCATCCTCAGCTTCAGACCAAGACAATCCAACACGTTTCACGTCCATTTATTATCAGAACGGTTCCAATGTCCTTCAGACCAGAACTCTTAACACAGCACACACGACAGGAATATCTGATGAGATTCTCTTTAGAGCCATTGTGGTGATCGGGTGTATGGGATTAGATTTGTGCCAAAAGGATTAACCAAAAATTACAATTTCACACATTGTGGCATATTTTGTGTGAAATTGTAATTTTTGGTTAATCCTTTTGGCACAAATCTAATCCCATATCGGGTGCATCTATTATTCGTCAGAAGCTGGCGGCAGGCCTAAAGAGATCAACCAGTGGTGTTGTGATCTCCATGTTTCACTTTTACTCAGATTAAAGGGGAGAACATGAGCTCACTGGCTCTCATCTTCCTGTAAATTTTGTGTTTGTGGGTCAGACCATTACATAGTTAAAGTTTTTGTCATTTTAAATGATGTCTTATCAATTATTCAAATGCTGCATTTATCGATCACTTTGTTTGAATTAAGTATTTCGATTTTACCAGCTTATTATTTGTCCTTTTACTCTTAATTAAACAGAAGTTTCAGTGTTTCAGTCGCCGTTTCAGTGAACCAGAACCCTCTTGACGTTTCACACATCAGCGATGGCTCTTAACCAAACATCATGTTCTAAATCAACTCTAAAAGCTAAAATCACTTTTCCTTTTAGAGCCTTTTCTTCACGCTGGACTCCAATCACACTGCTGCCTCTTGTGTCGCTGATCGTTCCTCTCAGCTGGACAGGTGCTGAGCCTTTCTGCAGGATATCTCCTGTGGTTGGGTTCAGCTGGTTTCAGGTGCCTTCAGACTGACTGAAAGGTCTCAAATGAAGGTGTATTGGTGCTGATGGAGGAGCAAAGTGCAGCCGAGCTGCTTGCAGACAGCACGATGATCGCTGTGTAAAAGGCTGCGCCGAGAGAAAAGAAACACACTTTAAGGCCCAGCCGGCAGAGAATCTACTGACATTTGCAGGGTGGTGAAAATATCTCTGTGAGAGTTGGATGAGAGGGTGGCTAACAGGAGGACACGGGCTGGAAAATTTACCTCCAGCCATCAAGCTGAGCAGAGACGTCCCTGTGAGTGGAGGGAAGAGGAGCAGAAATCGTCTTACAGTTAGCACACAGATCCACTCGCCTTGTCGTCTGGTTTAGATTTTGAGCTCCAGGGATTATGCTGGGTCACTTTTCTCTCTGATTATCATAAAATAACTATACCTATACACAAGAACAGAAAACGATTCTGTTTACAGTTCTGTCCTGGTTCATGTCATTTCTAGCTTTGGATAAACAAAAGCAACTCGTACACCAACACATGTGGTTCAATCAGCAATAGTTAGTTATGACCTCTGATAGATGTGATGTAGACTAAATTCACAATAAACTGTGTAAAATGTCCCTGTTGACAACATCTGTAGCTCTATAGGTCAGGTAGACTTTACTCTAAAAACCAATTCAAAGTTTAAACAGGTCACAGAAAGTTGAATGAACTGGTATTAGGATTTCTTTGAACTCTGAACTTTGGGATGTATGAAATTATTATTAAAGCTGTAATTTGGAGTTCACCCCATTTCAGGAATCATGTTTCTTTTAGATATCCGTAAAAGTGATAGTGTTACTCTGTACTGTGATATAATGTAGGCAATGCGTCAGTTTTGTTTTGTTGTTCTCCATCCCCTGTCCCGTAGAGCCTAGTAGAGCCTCTAGAAGGTGCTGTCAGAGAAAAAATTGGTAGCACCATTACCTCACAACAAGAAGGTTGCTGATTTGACACCCGGTTGCAGTATTTCTATGTGAAGTTAGCATGTTCTTGCCATGCATGAGTGGGTTTTCTCTGGCTTTCTTCCACAGACCAAAAAAATGCATGTTGGATTAATTGGACACTCTAAATTGTCCCTTTAGGTGTGGGTGAGAGTGTGGTTGGTTGTCGTATGCGCCTGTGAGACCCCCACCTCTCACCTGTTGGCTGCTGGAGTAAGACACCAGCTCCCTGTGACCCTACTGAGGGAAAGGCTGTACAGATTAGATGAATGGATTATTTCTGTTCTGGTCGCGGGGCAGCAGCCTAAGGAGAGAGGCCCAGACTTCCCTCTCCCCAGCCACTTGGGCCAGCTCTTCCGGGGGAATCCCAAGGTGTTCCCTGGCCAGCCGAGTCCCTCCAGCGTGTCCTGGGTCTTCCTTTGGGTCTCCTCCCAGTTGGACTAAAGTTGACCCTGTGTGAGCCCTGTTATCAGCAGCTGTGTGGATGGAAACATATATAAAATGTAATATTTGCATTATTACATAATTACGGATGATTTCATATTTTAAGGAACATGTGGAGATCTTACTTGAGACTCAGACTGCAGACCAGAGCTGCATTCTGCTGATGTCAGGATGTGAGTAGTGAACAATCGATTAACACGTGTCTGAAACATTCATAACGTTCACCTGGCAGCCAGATGCTCGATGCCAAGGCCGATCATAAAACAAACATGAAGCCCAGTCCAGGTGAAGACCAGCCTCTCCTTCTGGACTCTAACGGCACGTCAAAAGCTCATCCCGCCCTTCCACACGTCTCTCAACACAAGTTGGCGAAGTGGGAAGCTGGCGCCTCGGGCAAAAACATGTTCGACAACCGAAGGACGAAAGAGGTGAAGCTGAGGGAGCTGAGAGTGCTCTGCAGGAAAAGAGGAGCCAAAACCAGCAGCAGAGCTGGAAGAAATGTATTAGAGTGGTACTTTTCTATAGATTAGAGATGTGTGCAGAACCAAGGCCTGGAGGAGTGGCTTCCGTCTGGGAGCAGATCAAAGTTAGACATTCATGTTCGAAGAGGAAGTCATCCAAACATCAGCAACAACTCTTGTTTTTGTACAAAACTCAGACTCTTAGAAATCAGGACTACAGTAGTTATTAGCCACAATAAAAACATGTCTGCAAATGTTTCTTCTTAATTTCTATTTTATGACTTAGACAACCCAACTCCAGTCAAACTTTATCTATGTAGCGCCCTCAAAGAGACCTCACAGAGTGCTTCGGAGAGGGACATAGATAAAAGTGCTATTTATTAGGAGTGTACCAATACACTAGTCAACATCGATACATCACTTAAATGGTGATCAACCCAAAATACAAACACTGATAAAGTAATTATTTATTGAACACACTCTTATTTTGAAAATTGCTTTATTTTGAAGTTCCGCTGAAGTTTTCCACATCTTGTTACATGTCACCAAACATGTTAAAGCTGCAATGGCAAATTTGGAAAACAAATGAGCTTAAAACAATGTTTTCATGCCTCTTAACAGCCTTCTAACATTGTATAGCTATGAATATAATGTGGAGAAATAAATAAATTTGATAAAGTAGTTCTGTCACATTTGTCTAAAAACCTCCACCAATAACACATTTCGGGCCAAAAGCAACCACTGGACCATCTAGCATATTTAGCAACAGAACACCACTGGTGTGAGAGGTTCTCCGCTCAATAACATCAGAGAAGGAGAAACAGCTGGCTGCTACCACTTCAACTTTAGGACAAACTACCAGAGTCCCAAAAAGAAAAACACCATTTGAAGTCACGGACAACAAAATATGTTTGGACCTAGAAAACGGTGACTGGTGTTTAGCGCTAACTCGTTTCATCCGGCATTGCGGTTGTCTGGTTCTGGCAGAAGCATCTTGGAAGATACCCGAGGGAAGGGGTTAGTGTACCGTGACCGTGTTTACGTTCAACACCTAGCTTGTTATGCAGGTTTGTGATATCAGCTTTAAATGAAGAAGCTGGTGGTGAGCAGTGAGAAAACAGTGAAGAAACCCTGGGAAATGATTGTGTTCAATCACTTGCAATATTGTTTCATATCGATCAGTGGATCCTAAATCCAATCCAATCAAAATGGTTTTGTGACTGAATTTCAAATGTCGACAAACACCAAATGGAAATCCACCGTATCGATATAATATCATATCAAACTAGTGATTTACAATCACTGTTCACACACTCTTTTCCTGTCTCTGTTAATCCTAACTTTATCATTTTAGTTTGTGACACGTCTCACCCTGATGAATTTTAGGTTTTGAGGACATTAACATGGACCTGTTTCCTGTTTAAAAACCTGCAGGTAGTCGACCGCGCTCCCACCTATAAATTATCCTCCCTGCTGCTACTGCTGCTGGGGAAAAACACCCCTCTCACCGGCGGCAGGGTTTTACTAATGGGTTCCTGCTAAAGATTTGCGACTTGGGTGATCTGTCAAAAACTAAAAAATAATAACAGTCAGACAGGGAAATGAGCCGCTGCGTGTTTGTGTGTTCCTGACAGGAGCGACGCCCTCTAAATAATCCATTTGAATTTGTGAGGTGGTCATGATGATGGACTCCCCAGCAGCTCTGGCTCACCTGATGCATGATGTTCCTCCCACCAGACAAAGCGGCAGTTTAATCACAAATCTGAAGCCATGTGACGAGGGTTTCCCTCAGCGTCCACACAAAGAGAAAAGGTTTCTCACAAAGACGTCAGCCGGCGAACGGCAGATAATCTGTCATGTGACTCAGGAGTGGTCCAGGTTAATCTAATGCTGTAAACGCTTTAAAAAAGACCTTAAACATTTCAGATTTACACTTTATATACACTTATCAAAAAGTTAAGGGAACACTTCAACAACACAATGTAACTCTAAGTCAATCACATGTCTGTGAAATCAAACTGTCCACTTAGGAAGAAACACTGATTGACAATCAGTTTCACCTGCTGTTGTGCAAATGGAATAAACAGGTGGAAATGATAGGCAGTTAGCAAGACATCCCTGATAAAGGAGTGTTTCTGCAGGTGGTGACCAAAGACCACTTCTCAGTTCCTGCTTTCTGGCAAATTCACCACTGGTGCACTGTGATCTTCACAGATGAAAGCAGGTTCACACTGAGCACATGACAGACATAAAAGAGTCTGGAGACGCCGTGGAGAACGTTCTGCAGCCTGCAACATCCTCCAGCATGACCGGTTTGGCAGTGGGTCAGTAATGGTGTGGGGTGGCATTTCTTTGGGGGGCCGCACATCCCTCCATGTGCTCACCAGAGGTAGCCTGACTGCCATTAGGTACTGAGATGAGATCCTCAGACCCCTTGTGAGACCATATGCTGGTGCGGTTAGCCCTGGGTTCCTCCTAATGCAAGACAATGCTAGACCTCATGTGGCTGGAGTGTGTCAGCAGTTCCTGCCAGATGAAGGCATTGATGCTGGACTGGTCCGCCCGTTCCCCAGACCTGAATCCAATTGAGCACATCTGGGTCATCATGTCTCGCTCCATCCACCAACGCCACGTTGCACCACAGACTGTCCAGGAGTTGGCGGATGCTTTAGTCCAGGTCTGGGAGGAGATCAGACCATCCATCACCTCATCAGGAGCATGCCCAGGCGTTGTAGGGAGGTCATACAGGCACATGGAGGCCACACACACTAGTGAGCCTCATTCTGACTTGTTTTAAGGACATTACATCAAAGTTGGATCAGCCATAGTGTGTTTTTCCACTTTAATTTTGAGTGTGACTCCAAATCCAGACCTCCATGGGTTGATACATTTAATTCCCATTAATAATTTTTGTGTGACAATTTTTTTGAGCAGTGTACATTTTAAATATTTCCATGATATTTGCACAAATGTGGCAGGAAAACAACCACTGATTTGCAGTTTCCACAGAAAAGTGTCACAAATATTCATATGTTGTTTTACACATCAGTTTCTATTCTCCAATAATCCAGCGAGATACTGGATTCACCCTGATCAGTTTCTCTCTGCAAACATCTACCTAACAGTTTTCCTGGTCTTTATGTGCAGCGCTGGTATTTAATCAGTTTGTCTGAAGCTTTTCATCTGTGACCTTTTTAAACATTTATTAAAGAGGTGACTCAGCTGTAACATCAGGTCAGGCTTAGACTAATATTTTAAAGGTTGCTGGGTGTTTTTAAGAGTCGGATTAAACAGAAGCTCTCGTCTTGTTGGAGCTTCTTTATCTCTTCTGGGATCTCATCCTCCACGAGAGGCTCTTCTCCCTCCCTGACGCATGCTGGGAAGGATGATCGTGGTGATGGGGTGGGGGGATTGGAGGTGGGGGGGTGTCCTGAGGGCCTGAAGCAGTCCTGGCAGATCTTAATGCAGCTGTCAGCCGTCCTGGTCCAGCTGTGTGCTTCTCCCTGCTGCTCCGCCACCTTTGAGATTCTACGGCTTTCAAATGAGCCCGAGCTGTGGGGACTGGCAGCCGGGGAACGCCTGTCGCCGCGGCAACATGAGCTATGATTTGATGTACCATTAATCTCTGTGGGGAGATCTCAGACGATTTGTCCCCGCCAACAAATTAAGCTGTAAAACGTCTTGTCCTCCTGCACGTCTTCAGCTGACTGGAGCACCGGGCCGACACGGCACGAGAATGCTGCTCAGCCGAGCCAGGATGCATCACGAGAGCTGGAAGAACAGTTCAGGTTCAGGTCAGATAGATGGAAGAGAAGTTAGACACCAGACAGAGAGACTGGCAGCATGTTGGTCATCACAGAGACAAAGGTAGTGTAGTGGCCTTTAAAGGTCAATAGGTCATCAGTTACATTGGTTATTAGAATGGTACAGAGTCTAGTCTGGTTCTCCAGCTGAACTGCTAAGGAATGTTGTTTATGGGACATCGTGATGGGTTGTCCGGTAAATGTTCATCAGAGAACAAGAACTGTTTATCAGGTTTCTTTTGTGAGTATCAGTGGAATCGGGACCACTGGGGCTTTTAACCTCTGGGCGTTATTCCTGCTCAAAGCTATATACGTATATATATATATATATATATATATATATATATATATATATATATATATATATATATATATATATATATATATATATATATATATATATATATACGTATATATGTATATATTTATTTATTTTTTTCATTTTCAAGATTAAAATTCCAGAACTGCTCATGACTCTCAGACGAGGTTGTTAAATTTAAATCTGATCAAACAGGGTTTCAGGTTTAGGTCTTTTTTCCATACGTGAATAAATCCATCTGCTGTTTTCTCTGAGTGTTAAACTACCTGCTGGGAGCTGCCTGGTGCTGCTCAGCTGTGTCAGAACCAGAACCAGGAGCCTGTCTCTGCAGCTGTTTAACATAAAAACACTAAAGATTCAAACATGTAACAGCTGACTGATCTCTCCTCTTTAGACTGAAAAACACATTTGATCTGTAAACATTTATGTGTGTGTGTGTGTGTGTTTTCCACCAGCAGCTTGGACCAGCTTCACTAACTTGACCTCAAACAGAATCAGAATCCATCCTTTTCATAAAAACACAAAAACTGGTGCTGCTGATCAAACGAGGTCTCAGAATTCCTCACGGAGGAAAAACTGAATAACACATGATTCTCAATCTGGTTTTTACATCATTCCTCCAAATGAGCGTGCTGATTGTCACAACACCATGCACAAAAACATTATTTTTGTGCATGGTGTTGTGACATCTGAGAGATCTTCCTTTTACATTTAAAACTAGAGATTCACCAAGTCTAACCAAGTCTTTCCACTGGTTGTGTAAGCGGTGCGTTAATAAACTTATTTTATGCACCAGCTTCCCTCCCACCGGGAGCGTTTCAGACACAAAATGGCAGCAAAAAGCGTTCCGTGCAGCAGGCCCCTTGACGTCATTAACTGACCAGAAAATTGCAACACCACGCGTGATTTTGGCAGTTCATGTGAAAACAAGCAAGGAGAAAGACGACAGCATGTTTTCAAAAAGGTCTGTGGTTTATTTTCTGTTCCGTTTACCTTCGCTAAGGAGGTTTCACAGGTAATAACGTATTTTTTTAACTAGTTAAGCAACTGGAATTCACCAAGTGACTTTTATTTTGAAAGTATCCCAATTTTTTACACCGCTTCCGTGATTGACTTCCAATGTGGCCGGATCTGAACTGCTGAGCTTGAAGCGTAACTAATGCTTCATGGCTGATGGAAACACACACGTCCACTCTAACAGCTGCTAGTTGCAGCATGCTACGCGTACGAAGCTTGAAAGGCCTGGTGAATCTGAGCACTGATTTCTGATTCCTATGAAGCTTGAACCTTCTGACCATAATTTATTAAAAACAACTATTATTAACAGAACAACATTTCAAATGAAGAGTTCTGGTTTCTGTGACAATCCTGATTCCAGTAAAACCTGTCGTTGTGAATAGTGCCTAGTGATGGTGAGGTTCTCAGACCAGGAAAATGTTAGATTTCACTTATCAGGCATGTCTGACTTTGAATATTTAAAACATAATATGTGAAAACATCTATATGAAACCAACAGGGTCATGTGGCAAAAGAATTATGTGCCCTCCCTGTAACTGGAGGGTTGCAGATTGATGCCCCCCTCAGTCTGTCACAGAGGCTGTGTCCTTGGGCAAGGCACTTCACCCTCCCTTCCTGCTGGTGGTGGTATGAGGGACTGGTGGTGCCTGTGTTTGGCAGCCTCGCTACTGTCAGTGTGCCCCAGGGCAGCTGTGGCTATGATGTAGCTCATAACCATCAGTGTGTGGAAGTGTGAATTACTGGTGTCTTGTAAAGCACCTTGGGGGGTTGTAGAACCCATTATTTACATCCTTCAGGCTTTATTACTTTTACTCAATTTGATCAAATATTTAAAGCCTCAGACATTTTTATTCGGCCTTAAAATGGCTTGACTTTGGTTTTAATGTCTGATGAACATTTTCCACTCTGACTCTATATTGGAGTGAAATCCAAACCCTCGGCGTGCTACAGCTCTGTTTCAGACGTGACGTTAATTACAGTGAAAGTCGTGGAGGAAAGTCGCTAAAGCTGCGTCTCTCTCCTGCTTATCTATGAGGTGTGAACAGGTATTTACTCCAACTGGGAGAGACGCCA
Source organism: Aphyosemion australe (assembly GCA_006937985.1). NCBI lineage: Eukaryota > Metazoa > Chordata > Actinopteri > Cyprinodontiformes > Nothobranchiidae > Aphyosemion > Aphyosemion australe. The sequence continues at coordinate 2,786,408 of SSNS01000026.1, forward strand.
CCACAGACGCTACCTGGCTAAGGCCGGATTAGTGGCGGGGCCGTGTCAGCACGCGCTCAGATCCGTGGCTTGTGTTAATGTGTAGAGACGGGCTGAGAGTTCCAGGTTCTGATCAAACAGAGTTCCTGTGGTTCTGGCGCGGCTGCTGCATGCTTTAGATCACAGAAGTTGGCTTTAAATTATTCAAAATCACCTTTTCTTGGAGGAAATTCTATATTCATCCAGCTGAACAAAGTCTTTTCGCTTTTGATTTCAGGAGGAACAAAGTAAATCTGCTTTAGATTTTATCTAAAAAAGTCAAAAGACAGTAAAAATGAGTGAAGACAACAGAGAAGATAACATTTTTTTGAGGAGATAAAAGGATTTTTTATATTTCTATTTGAAACAGAATATACGGGCAATTGGAAAGAGTGAAGCTGCAGCAGAAGCAGGAGCAGCACAAGTAGGTTAGTCATTTTAGATAAATAGAATAGAATAGAATATCCCTGTCCCTCAGTATGGAAATGCTGGTTTCACAGCAGCAATTTAATTCACAGCAGCAAATAGGAGAATAAAAAATAAAGAATAAAGACTAAACAAGAAAACCACGCAGAAATATACTGCCCGGCCAGTGTTGCATTAATTTTTCACCAAGATCTTGCATTGATGAATGTAGAGTCTGACGCTGCACAAAGCCTTCTCCAGCACATCCCAAAGATTCTCAATGGGGTTAAGGTCTGGACTCTGTGGTGGCCAATCCATGTGTGAAAATTATGTCTCATGCTCCCTGAACCACTCTTTCACTATTTGAGCCCGATGAATCCTGGCATCGTCATCTTGGAATATGCCCGTGCCATCAGGGAAGAACACATCCATTGATGGAATAACCTGGTCATTCAGTATATTCAGGTAGTCAGCTGACCTCATTCTTGGAGCACATCCTGTTGCTGAACCTAGACCTGACCAACTGCAGCAACCCCAGATCATAGCCCTGCCCCCACAGGCTTGTACAGTAGGCACTAGGCACTCTGGAACAGGGTCCACCTGGACTCATCAGACCAGTTTTTAATAATGCTTTGTACAGTTCTTAACCCAGTTTTAGTCGTTTCTGCAATCTCCTTAGATGTTTTCTCTGCCTGATGCATGCCAATGATGTGACCCTTCTCAAACAGACTAACATCTTTTCCACAACCACCAGATGTGTCTTTCCACATGGTTGTTTAAGAAATGAGAAGCAACTCATTGCACCAGTTGGGGTTAAATAACTTGTTGTCAGCTGAAAGATGATTGCCTATGCATTAATTATTCAATAGGAGGCTCCTACCTATTTGCTTAGTAAAATCTAGGTGGTGGACTTTTTTTGAACAGGCAGTGTACTCAACGAATCAAAAATCTCCATATTGAATACATACTTAAAAAAATAAAAGATAAAATAAAATAGCATGTGGATAAAATGGCTGAATATTCACAGGCAATGAGAAAATGAATGAAAGTGAGTGCAAGTAGTTTAACATTGCAGGAAACAAATGGCTAAAGCTAAACAGTCTCATGCACACTTGTACTGATTTAAAATAATACAGCATTTAAATGCATCAGTGTGAATTTTATTTTGCAAAAATTGCTTTAATTACAGGAAGTTAACCACCTATCTACTCTGGAGTATTGCTCCAGCCAGAGGAAGACTTCCTGTGTCTTTTGAGAGGCTCTGCTCTAATGGAGTGGCGTCCCCCGAAGGAAAATATGAATTAAAATCCAAAATCCAACATAAACAAGTTTTTAGTATTTAGGCTTTTTTTATTTAGTAAACTTAAAAAAATAAAAAAATTAAATAAAAAACACAACAAAAACCCCCAAAAAATCTTTCCTATTAGCACCACCAACAGGAGGACATGCTCACTTTCCTGTTTCTCTTGTTGTTTTGGCCCTTCACAATAAAATATTATCCACAAGATATTGTACTAGCCTTTAGCTTTAACTGAACCCAAAATGTTGAATAAAATTATGCTTAATCTCCAAATGAAGAAAAGCTCTGACTGACTCTGTAAAACTGCTCCAGTGACTCTTCAAACAAAGCTCTTCTTCGTCAATCAAGTGTCACCTTTAAAATGAGCTTTTCAAAGGAAATATTAAGAGAAAAGGGAGGATGAGAGGAGGTCAAACCGATTTTTCCTCAGTGATATCATCATCCGCTGCTCGAGAAGGCCGATAAGAGTGACTTCAGCCGTATAAAGAAGCAGAATGACACGCAGAACAAGGCGACGCGGCGGCTCTTAATTCTGGTTTTATCTGTCAGGAGTCGTGATTTGAATATTTGTGCTCAGGCTGGCCTCTCAGAGTGTTTCTCGCTGCATGTTCTCTGCCTGTAAGTCACTGCTGAGGTCTTTGTGGAGGATTTTGTTAAATTATAAAGCAGCTGATAAAGCCTCTGAGTATCTGCAGCTTTATGAAGTTAAAGAAGTAAAAGAAGAAGGACTCGAGAGGACGGCGGAAGGGTGGAGGCGCAAAGCCGACTTTGAAGAGCAGCTGCAAGATTCGGTTAATCCACTCGGAAGATTTGGTGGCACAAAAAGAGGAGATCCAGGCCCACTTTAAAACCCATCTACTTCTGCTGTTTCATTATTTCTCTCCTCTCTGTTTGATCAAACGGCGTGTTGCTGCAGATATTTATGTGCTCAGAAACTAAAAATCACCAATAAAACAGGTCACTGAGTCGTCACCGAGGAGAGGATTCTGACAGATGTAAAATGAGTGAAAAGTATCCGTGAACACAAAGTTTAAAGCTTACAGTGTGTTTCATGTTGGGATTACAGAACAGAACTTCTGGGTTTTGGTCTGATCCAGTTCAGGGTGAAAAGAAAAGGTTTCAGTCACAGAATGGTCACAAAGGGACTAAAAACAGGAGACAAACAGAAGTAAATCAATTAAAACAAATAGACAATAAAAGGAACATTTGAACCAATAAAAGTGAAATACATGATAAAAGACACAAATTCCTTAAAATACAAAACATAAACAGAAGAATGAAATAAAAGAGAAAATGAGAGGAGACACTTTATTGCCTTTTCCTAAAATAATAATAATAGTAAACACCAGTGACTAAAAATGAAATTTAAATGAAAACAATCTAACAGAACTTCTACATCTGTCAACACAAGCCAACAAGTTAACAGAGACCCGAACAAAACAGAACCTCTATTTGTTTAATCAGCAAAACCACCGGGCATATACTTCTTAATTAGATTGGTCTGATCCCGGACGAGCCCCCACTTTGTCACGACCAGACTTGAAGGTCATGGCAGAAACCTTAACCCATCAGAGAATACGATAGGCCTGTGTGTGTGTTAATCCTAACTTCTGTCTAGACTCTAGTCTCGGTCCTGCTGCAGAGACCAGCCCGTCCCTCCCCTCCAGCCCAGATAAATTACACCCATTGAATTATAAAAATAGCCATGTTTCTTTCAGACAGTCCTTCTCTTTTTCCTTCCCTCCAACACAATTACAATGATGACTTTGAAATAGTAACTAGAGACATACTTTCTTCTTTTTAATTCTTTTTCCTTTTTTTTCATGTCCACGTCTGATGTCACGGGTCCATTTTGGTCGGGTTTGGCTTCCGTCCGTCTGTCTGCAGCAGAAGAATTGCCTGAGCGGCTCTGAAATATGAGTCGTGTAATCACTGCAAGGGAGGAATGAGGCCGCAGAGTTCACAGCTTCCTAATTAGTTTGCAGTATATGTGTAATTATTCCTGCATTTTTAAATTCACTTAAGGCGCCGCGCTCCTTTTTCCTCTCTTCATTTTTAAGGAACTGGTTCAAGGATGTCCTGCAGTTACAAATCAATCCCACATTAGGCTCCACACAATTACACTGTTTTTTTCTTTCCTCCAATGAGCAACGAGCGGACATATGGATTTAAAACCAGACACCATTTTTAGAAAGTCTCACTTTTCATGCTGCTCATCAGTTTAAGGAGAAGCTGACAGTTGCAGATGAGCTGCAGAGCCAAGATGCTGCCTTCTTCTGACACGCCTGGATCCAAACTCAAGAAAATGCTCAGAGATGGAGAGGTTCTGTCAAAAACTACAAAGTCTGAGTGTGAATTTATTCTACTCTAAAAGCATAATTTATTACCAGTCAGACTTTACAGTTGATGTTTCACTTGATTTGCTGCAGTGGAAAGATCTTAAATCTTTTGAGAAAACTAATCATTTTAATGTGTTTGATTAAAAAAAAAATGGCAGTAACTCCATTCATTTTGTAAATCAGGCTTATTTCAGCTTCCATCAAATATTAAACATGTAAATATGTTGAGATTTTAGGACAAATAAACATATTTTTAAATATGTACTCTGATTTGTTGCTAACCGGTCACCTGGTCAAGACAAATGCATCCCTGATGAAACCTCTGGAGGTGGAAAAACTTAAAAACAATCAGAACTCGAAATGATCGGAGGAAAAATTAACTAACATCCTAAAAGGATGGGAGGATGCAGATTTATTTTCCAGGACAAAAAAAAAAACATCATTATTATATAAAGAAAACCTTCCATGTATAAAGCCATCCAGGGCAACTTCAATGATAAATTACAAGAAAAAAAAACAACTAAAGAAATTATTATCTGTTTTGATGCTTCTTGCAATGAAAAGCAAATCTTTTTTTCCACCTTTTGTGATCTGTGTGAATAAAAATAAATAAATAAATAAATAAATAAATAAATAAATAAATAAATAAATAAATAAACAAATAAATAAATAAATAAATAAATAAATAAATAAATAATTGAACAGTTCTACAAAATGTCAAGAACATTTTTGGACCCTTATAACATAAAAGTTGATGCTACCCGTCCAGGATCTTTGTCTGAGGTGCTATCCATGGTCCTGAAATCAAAACCTGGAAAACCTGCTAAACTGATTCCTGCAAAACTTTAAAAGATTTTAAATTAATTTTACTGTCCTTAGAGCAGTTGGATTATTCTAAAAAAAGATCTTTGTCACATTTTGTTCTATAAAATAATAAGAAAAAACATATTTTATTCTGGAGGATGTTCTGCTGCTACTTAAGTGGTAAAAACAATGTTTATTTTCATCCTGGCAGGTGTTTTTGGACAATGTCTGATTTTCTTTGAAATTTGCTGCTTCTCTATTGCCAGTATGCAACAACAACATTGTCTGATACAAGTGGGAGCAAACAGCAGTCCACTTTAGATGTGTTTTATGTCATATTAGGAGATGATTTCACAATTAACCTCATGAAATATAATGTACATTTTTTAAAACAAAAGTTGAAAGAAAAACAAAACAAAAAACATATGGACAGTTTAAAGAACAATAAAGTTGGGCTCTGATCTGTGCATCAGACCCAACTGAGAGAGCTGATGGAGCTGCATCTCACAGGAAGTCACAGAAATACAACAAAGTTTGTCAGGTTAATGAAAAAATGTTAATTCTGAGGATTGTTGGTTGATTCATATCAATAATGCTAATTTATTTTACACATATTATGTTAGAAGTTGTCACTACTCAAAAGGAGCAAAAAAAAAACTTCAAGAAAATAAATAAAACCTGCATTAAAAATCCCAATTCTTAGAGTTCAGAGAGCTGTATCCATGGCAACATTCAGTTTCCTCTTTTCACACGTCATCAGTTGTGAATTTATTTTTCACACTTGAGAGATCTAAGGTGGGACGATGTGAAAGGGTCGTATGTTTGAGTCTCACAGGAAACAGGTGGAAGCTGTCAGAGGCTTCTCACCTGAGCGCCGTCCACCTGATGGAGTTTCCCGTTTTAATGAACAGTCCAGTTGTTTTCGTTATGTCACGTTTGGTTTAAGTCAAAGCATCAAACTGTTTCACATTTACAGACACAGTACGGGCAACGGAGAAAATCTATCTTTCTGAAATGATCCAACTTAAAAGAAGATTTTCTCTGATAACAATAGAAAGGTCAGTAAGTCATTTTGATCTGTTTCTCTCTGGTTTTCATCTGGATCGTCCATTATTGTCCTCTTCTTTCACATCTTCCTCCCCAAAAACTCAGCATGTGACTCTTCTCTCCCACCCTCCTGCTCTCTCTTTGAATGTCCGTTTTCATCCTCCATTCTTCCTCAGGATGTGATGAAACCAACTCTTTAGGTTATGGATCACAGGGTTCATTAATGGTCTGCTCAAGGCGGGAGGGTCTATTGGACCCCGCAGCTTCTCACTGCAACATTAAAGCACAAACAACTTGTGTTTCATAATCACATAGAACAGCCCAGAAGAGCAGATTTGGGGCTTTTTATTTTTAATGTTTTTAAATCTTTGCAGCAAAATGTTTTGTCTCTTGTTGCAAACATCTGCCATAAAATGCTCTGATAGGCTCAAGTGCTCCAGACTGAATGAGTCCTTTTCAGTTTTTGAAAGTTGATTCTTCCCTTTGAGTTTGTTAAAACTTAAATTAAAGTCCCACTTCTTGTCACACTGGTGTGTGAAATTTGTTCTCTGCATTTGACCCATCCCCTGGGGGAGCGGTGAGCTGCAGACACGGCCGCACTCGGGAACCATTGGGTGGCTGAGATTCTCCCGGTGTGCACTGGCAAGCAGCGGAAATCGCGAGTAAACCGGTCTGCTGCTGTCCCGTGACGCTGATGCTTCCAGTGTGCAGTAGGCTTGAGGGTCCTCGAAGCACAGCCAGAACTCCAACCTGCTACTGACCTTCTAACACTCATCCATCGAGAGCCTGCTGGCCTACTGCATCACAGTATGGTACGGCAGCTGCACCATGGCAGAAAGGGAGAGGCTTCAGAGGGTTGTAAAAGCAGCACAGAAGATCATCATCTGCCCTCTCCCCTTTGTGGATATTTACACTTCCCACTGCCTCAGCAGAGCAAAGAACATCACTAAGGACAGCTCCCATCTTGGCTGTGACCTGTTTGACCTGTTGCCATCAGGGAGGCGCTACAGGTGCATCACTACTAGGACAAACAGGCTCAATCTGTGCAATATCTAATATCTATATGGTATTGACAATAACTGTAATATATGTATATAGTGCAATTTTGAACCACTTGTTTATTTATAGTTTATTATGTGTTTGACTGCACAGGAGGAGCTGCTTTCAGTCTCATTATCCTGTGTATAGTGACAATAAAATGCATTTTATTCTATTCTACAATTTATTGTCCAATTTTAAGATGAAAAACAAAAATTAAACTGAAACATATTTGAAGTGACAGATTTCTGCAAAACTTCGGTCACCTGTGACATAAAAGACTCAGCGTCTGATCTCTATCAGTGACCTCCTCGTGTGTTTAGCTGTAGTACGACACCAAGTCTTTACCGGCTCAGAGGGAAGGACATTTCCTATTAGGAGCTTAATGTGGACTGAGGCCAACAACCAATAAAAACACAATGAATGAGACTCGCCACATCCTTAACCTGAAACCACTCACATTACCTGCTGACTAAACCTTTTAAGTAGGACACCTCTAATGACAATTGAAAAAAATGTAAATAATTAGAACTTTGGCAAATAAATTGTTTATAAAAGAATCAGCACATGCATAAAAAATTAATAATTTGTCAATAATTCTACGAGTATAAGAGTCTAGTGATTATGGAGGCAGCTGGACTGTAGATGTGGGACAATTCAAACAAATCTAAAGAAGAAAAAACCCATATGATGTCTTTTAGTTAAAGCTGAACGCAGTGGAAGAGATGGATGGAAAATCCACAACATGAGAATCTATCAGGTCAGCGTTTGTGTGTTCTTTCATGAAAAACTTTAAAATTTTACTGCTGAGCAAAAACACAAGAACTTTTTTTCACTAAATGTACTTGTGTCAACATCTTTCATCATAAAATCTTTCCTCTGACATGTTTTCAGTAAATGTCTGAAGCGGAGGGGATGGATGTGAGCTCCAGGTTTTCCTCTGTGACTTAAACACCCGAACCCTCTTAGACTTTGTTTCTTGATGGTAATTATTTACAAAAACATCAAACGCAGACAGAGAGAGTTGTTGTTTTTTGCTGCGTTCACATTCATCTGATGGTTCCGTCTCAGGACATCTCCGCTCCCCGTCCATCCTCTTAAACTGAAACATGTCCCAGCGCTCCCCGTGCATTTAACTGCCAGCCATCCCTCAGAAATCAATTTGCTTTCCAGTTATGGGTTTATTATTTTTCCCTTTAAAAGTTGCGCTGACATGCTGGGTGACTGACTGTCATTGCTCCTGTTTCGTCAGCTTTCTGTAGGACTGCACCGTCATCAACATTTCTACAGCAGCTCCAGTGTTTCTGCTCACACAATGTCAGCGCCTGGATCATTCTGAGCAGAAATAGAAAAAAAACTTTCATTTTTTTTCTTGTTTTATTTAAACTGGAGTCTGGTGATATCCTGTCAGACAGACACAGGCCAGCCGAAGAGGAGAGCTGCCGGAGCTGAGGAATGGATGTTGTTTTGACAGTTAACCCTATAAAGTCAAATCATGAAACTCGCCAAAAAAATGTTGGAGTTCCAACTGCAGAAAGAGAAAACGCCACTTTCACAACACAATGGGGGTAGAAAAGTCTTTATTTAGTCTACAGCATTAAAACGTGCTGCAGCCTTTTAAACCAACCAGTTCTTCATCCAGCTTGATCTGAAACCCTCAGAGAGACAAAACGACAGAACTGGCCTGAACCACCTGAGTGACAAGGCCCAGAGTTCCTCCTCCCACCTCCCAACAATATTAATGCAGAGTAAGAAGGCAGCAAATAAACTGCAGCTTTCAGTGTGTTATTACTGTTTAAAGTTACCCCTACTTCACACTGGAAGCATCAGCGGCGCTTGTCGCTGCATCCAATAGAATTCATTATAGCGGCAATTTTCTGGCGTGTCCCAGAAGCGGCATGCTGCTGAAAAGTTTGGATCAGGTTCTATTTTTGCCGCGTGCCGCTTCTGGGATGTGTCAATTTCCACAGTTAACATAGGGCTAGACAGGAAATCACATGCGGTTTCAGTTTGAAACATCGAGAAATTTTCAAAATAAAAGTCTATTGCAGCAATGCGATCTTATATCTATGTAGATTACATTTATACGTGTGACCTCACGGCTTATTTACTTACCGCATTGTTCGAGTAGCACAGCGGTGTGTTTTTCATGGGTTTGATCCCGGCAGTGGAGAAGAACAACATTATATATGACATAAACATCTCGTGGTGTGTACTGGTATGCAGCAAAACTTGAGAATAAACCGTTCTGCTGCCGATCCGCTTCCAGTGTGAAGAGCAGGTTACAGAATCATTTAATTTGAACACAAGTGAGGTTAGGGATGTCCGATATTATCGGTCTAACATTAAAATCGGTTGATATTGGCATTAAAATGTAATATTGGAAAATATCGGTGTGCAATACCGGATTCAGATTGTTGTCTGTGTCTCTTACAGTATGCTGCAAAGTGTTGGTACCAAGTTTGTTTTCATCTTTTATTTGTGTTTTTTAGTGATCTAAGATTACAATACTAGATTACTGCCTATGTGTATATAGATGTATCCTTGTTCTTATCTTTCTTCTAATTACCCTTTGAGGGATGGTGCTGCTGTGACAAGTGAATTTCCCCACTGTGGGATCAATAAAGTCTATTCTATTCTATTGGTTTTTACTCCTTTAATAAACCAATGTTTACATAGAATGTACATATTATACATCAAACTCTTCGGCTTCATCTCCTCTCCCTCAAAATGTCATAATATGACAGATCTTAGGTTTAGTGTTTGAAAAATGTTATCTGAATTTTGCACAACTTGTGAATAAGTAGGAATTTGCCCTGTATCTGCTGTCCTAATAGCATGTAGCTATGTGTAGCTAGCCAGCTAGCAAACAACAAAAACAGGAATCTGGCTTGATTTTCTTAACTGGAGATATTTATAAATGTTTTATCACCATAGTTGCAATATACAGAAATAAAAAAAAATACATTACTAACTAATACACACATCTTAGTGTCACACTTTACAACTATTCTGTTGCGTCTGTTTCAGGAAGTGAGCCAGATCAGAAATGAGCTGAAGACGGCAGGGTTTGGAGTATTATTTCCTGATATTTGGACATCCTGCCTTGGATTGGCTAACAGCAACGCTACTACCACTGACTTTTTTCAAGATTTAAAAAAAACAAACAAAAAAAAAAAAAACTATAACATTGTTTTTAGCATAAGATCCTTTTAGTTTTCAAAATGATCAAATGAAAGGTGCCAGGTTAGGTTTAGGCATACGCTCAAAGAATGATGGGGCTTTTAACAAATCCATAAAGCAGTATAAAGGGAAACAGACCTGTGTCAAACAAGGAGAATAAACATCAGGATTTAAATGTGAGATGTAAATGCGGCCCGGGCCGCATGTTTTCTGTATGCAGCAGACGGAGCTGCAGACTGACAGAAGGTGATCCTGATTTTCTGCAATAGATGAGAAAGTCGACACCTCGCTGCGAGATATGTGTTTTATCCAATCCTGCCATCACCTCCAACAACAAATAATACCTGAGCGTGGACCACATCAGCAACAGCAGCAGCCACCAAATCTCATTAAGTCAGAGATGGCAGAGGCAGCAATTGTTTTTCATGTCGTCCCCCCCCCCAACACTTCTCATTTTCCATTCAATGCAATGTCAGAGCATGAAAATAAAAGCAGGTCCTCCTCCTCATATGCAGCCTCTGGCTCTGCGACAGGACGTTCTCATAAAATCATTACTTTTATTAACGGTCAGATGGCTTTTTAATAGAATCGCTTTATTATGTCGTTTCTCATTTTTGGCCTCGCAGTGAAATTTCATCCCCCCGTTCTGTTGTTCTTTCCTCTTTTCATATTTTCTGGTGTTTATGGCTGCAGGGTGTCGATGCCATCGAGAGAATTTCTTACATTGGAAGAAGAGGAGGAGGGAGCAGGTTATTGGTTTCTGTTTGTTTCTGATCATTTGTTTTAGAGAACATCCAGTCGTCTTCTCCCGTTTTCACTCCGACGCTGAGAAGTTTCACTGTTTCCTTTATGTGTTTTTTTTCCCTTCATTTATATGATCAATATCACTGTAAGGAGTGAACGTGTAGCATGTCAGAATGTTTGAACAGCTCACGTATGAAGAGAAAACATCCAAAGTTCATGAAGCAGCAGGAGATGTGAGTTTATTTGATTTGTGCTGCAGGGTTCCCTCCAGCAACAAGATGAGTACTTACAGCCATTATATTGGAGCTGAATGGATCATAGTTAGGCTCCAAGCTGCAAAATGGAGCTGAGATTTAATCTCTAAAGAACGAGACTGAGGGAGCAACATGTTCAGTCAGAACGAAGCGTGCTCAGACTTTGTTCACAGATATTTGCTGCATCTGTAAGTATATGAAAACACATCGGGTCCCTCTGGAGCCTTGTTGTGATGAATTAAAGCATCAGTTTTAATCAATTTTAATATTACTGATTAATGAAAAGCAGCATGTTGTTTATACATGCTAAACTGATCAAATGTATTTTTCATAGTGTTACAGGATGTGACTAGGAATGTGAAAACGTGGAAAAGATGCAGCTCAATCAGGAATATTAGGTAGCGATATGTCAGAGAATGTTGGCAAAATTTCCAAAATTTGGGATAATTTCTGCAAATGTTAAAGGTTACACACAATTATTTTCAAAATTCTAACAACTTTATATTTATTTATTTATATTTCTGATATAAAACACTTATGAGCTTTGTCTTCTGACGCTTGGAGTATAACGGTTTGGGACGCAATGCATTATGGGATACTTTGCTGTTCCAAGTCTGCAGAAAGGTGCATTAATGTATCCTCGATACAATGGACAGAGCAAGAACACATCTGGGAACGTTGCGCGAACCTGCCATGTACTTGGAACAGTACTTGGGCCATTGTTGATGACGTTTCACTAGGACATGAGTACACAAGTTCAGACAAGAGAAACGGCCAGAAGCTCTAATCTGATGTGGCTCACTTCTACTTCCTGAAAAGTGTGCACCAGAGTTTTGTTTCCCCAGAGTACAACTTACAAGGCATTCATTCCTACTGGAGATCACTGCAAATGTATTGATTAAAGTGGTGATTAAACGATCGCGCTCTGTCATCAGGTTGATTCAGGCCGTTGCTTCTGTGATTTGTCTGTTTTCTTGTTTTTATTGCCTTTTGGACATTTCTGAAACATCTTGTCCTTTTGTTTTTATCTGTTTTAACTTTTTTCTGGCTTGAGTGTACAGCTCTTTGGGCCACCTTGAAAAAAAATGATGATGATGATGATGGAGATGATGATGATGACCATGATGATGATGATGATGCTGCTGCTGATGATCATGACGATGATGACCATGATGATAATGATGATGATGATCATAATGATGATGATGATGATCATAACGATGATGATGACGACCATGATGATGATGGTGATGATGATGATGATCATAATGATGATGATGAACATAATGATGATGATGTGATGATGATGATGATCATAATGATGATGATGATGACCATGATGATGATGATGATGATGATGATGACCATAAAGATGATGATGATGATGATGACGACCATGATGATGATGATGATGATGATGATGATCATAAAGATGATGATGATGATCATAATGATGATGATGATGACGATGATTATAATGATGATGATGACGATGATGATGATGACCATAAAGATGATGATGATGATGATCATAATGATGATGATGACGACCATGATGATGATGGTGATGATGATCATAATGATGATGATGATGGTGATGGTGACGATGATGACCATAATGATGATGATGATGATGATGATGATGATGACCATAATGATGATGATGATGATGATGATCATAAAGATGATGATGATGATGATGATGATGATGATGATCATAATGATGATGATGATGACGATGATTATAATGATGATGATGACGATGATGATGATGACCATAAAGATGATGATGATGGTGATGGTGACAATGACCATAATGATGATGATGATGATGATGATCATAAAGATGATGATGATGATGATGATGATGATGATGATGATCATAATGATGATGATGATGACGATGATTATAATGATGATGATGACGATGATGATGATGACCATAAAGATGATGATGATGGTGATGGTGACAATGATGACCATAATGATGATGATGATGATGATGACGATAATGATGAAGATGATGATGATCATCATAATGATGATGATGATGACCATGATGATGATGATGATGATGATGATGATGATGAGTGATCCCCCCTTTTAAACATTTCTCCTCAGCTTAGAAGATTATAAATTTAAATGGAACAAAGTTTATGTTGGGACATTGGGAATTATAAGCAGTAGCTGCATATTTTAAAACTTCTACAGAAATGTTTTAGTTCTTTCTGAGGTTAATGAGGTTTTACTTACATTCTAAGAGCAGGACCATGAAAGAGAACATTTGCAAAAATAGGTTATAATTTCTTTAAACAGTTTTTTACATGTACACAAGGTATCTAAAGACCACAATATGGCTAGCGACTTGTTTTCATGTCCGAACGTCACTCTGACAAGGAACCAGGTAGACTTTAGGTGAGTGAAAAGCCTCAGGAAGAGAGATAGATATAGATAGATATAAAATGTTACAGAGACTGCTGTTCATTTGGTTCTGGGTGGAGTTTGTTCTGGTCAGAAGCAGTGACGGTTCTAATTGCAGCTGAGCTGATTATCTGTGGCTGGAGCGCTGCGATCGGAGACAACGGAGACAGAGTGACTGTTAGCTGAACTGGCAGGTGGTAAAACAGCAATTATAAAACTAAACTGTGTCGCCTCTCAGAAAGTGTGTCTTATTTGTTACGAGTGAACTGATGAAAGAGGAAAATAATTGGATTTTTTTCCGTCTGTCGCTGTCACCCTCCAAGTCTTAAATGTTTGAGAAAAAAGGATCTTTGAACAAAGTTTATTTCATTCTAACCTTTGATTAATGGTTTCCCTCTCGAGGCCACGCTGCAAAAGAAGCAAATTATTCTCAAGATCAAGCTTTTAGCCGTCTCATTATCTATTTGCTATCTCTCCACAGCGTTTTCTCTGCTCTCCCACAGTCTAAATGATGTGTCTGTCCTCTGAACGTGGATGTGTCTCTTTAACGCTCATTTACAGTCTGTTGTGTTTTGTGTTTCTCTCTGGAAAACAACAAAGCTGTGTATTTCAGGAGGCCAATTATAAGCCATGACCAACCCCACTGACATTTCACTGACCTGCCCTCAACACGTCTGATGTGTAATGGAACTGAAATCAGCTGACAGTGGGAGGAGCTTGAGCTGAGGCGACCAGGAGCTTCAGCTGTTGTGATGCTCCATGGATCTGATAATCAGGACTTTAACTCTCCAGAGAGGCAGCTTAGCGCTAGGAAAAAGACAGCAACACACACACACGCACACACACACACACACACACACACACACACACACACACACACACACACACACACACACACACACACACACACACACACACACACACACACACACACACACACGAGGGTCTAAAACCCATACCGGGTTTTTCATAGAAAAATTTTGATCTTGACTTGTTGCAGGAGGAATTAAAAATTTTTGAAATACCATTTTTTCATAATTATTTTCAGGCATGTTACAGGAGATTTTACTGCCTCAAAATGCCTATGAATCACCTAGTGACTGTGGTCCCCTAGACTCACTCTGTCAGTGTTTGGAGCAAGTTAGTGACTGGATGCAGTCAAACTTCCTCCAGTTAAACAAGACAAAACTGAAGTTATTGTCTTTGGAAATCAGAAGGATAGGATGGAGGTTATTGCTCAACTTGGCTCCAGAGGAATAAAAACAAAGAGTCAGGTTAGAAATCTTGGTGTCATAGTTGATTCAGACCTGAGCTTCACTGGTCACATTAAGGCTATAACTAGATCAGCGTTTTATCATCTTCATCAAATAGCAAGACTCAGAGGTCTCATGTCCAGACCAGACCTAGAGAAACTTATTCATGTGTTCACCTCCAGCAGGCTGGACTATTGCAGTGGTCTTCTGTCTGGTCTTCCCTAAAAAGCTGTGAAGCAACTGCAGCTTATTCAGAATGCTGCTGCTAGAGTCTTCACAAGAACCAAGAGAACCGAGCACATCGCTCCTGTTCTTAAATCTCTACACTGGTTACCACTAAACTACAGAATCGATTTCAAAGTGTTTTTACTAGTTTATAAATCACTTAATGGCATGGGGCCAAAATACATGTCTGATCTCCTTCCAGTATCTACACCCAGCAGGACTCTGAGATCCTTAGGAAGCAGTCAGCTGGTAGAACCTCGGGTCAGAACCAAACAGGGTGGAGCTGCTTTTAGCTCCTATGCTGCACACATATGGAATCAGCTTCCTCATGACCTCAAATGTGCCCCAACTCTAGTAACTTTTAAATCAAAATTGAAAACTTTCATGTATTCATCAGCCTATGAATGAATGTTTCTTATGCTGCACCTTCTGCACTGTATCTGCTCACCCTTTAACTTTGTCCTTTTCTTTTTAATTTATAAATCTAAATTGAATTTGTATGTATTTTAATTGTGTTGTCATGTTGATTTTATTGTTCTTGCCATTCTTGCTAAATGGAAAGCACATTGAATTGCCTCTGTGTATGAAATGTGCTATATAAATAAAGCTGCCTTGCTTGCCTATAATTCACCTTCTCACCAGCCAACTATATATTTGCCAAAACAAAGTACATTTTTATCACCAGCAAAAAAAAGGCAAGGCAAGGCAGTTTTATTTATATAGCGCATTTCCTACCCGAAGGCAACTCAAAGCGCTTTACAAACAAATAAGACATTACAAAACAGAACATACAAAAAATAGACAATGGACAACTAAAGCTAGAAACTCTTACAGTAACATAATACTAACAGAGCTTCATCTAGACTAGCAGAGCTTCGCTTGGACAATGAGGACCAAGAAATTATTATTATAGAACTAACAGAACTTGAGTGAGACTAAATGTAGCTGAGATCAGTGGTGGTACTGATAGGGTATCAAGGTCAACCAGAAGTCACTAAGTGCACAAATGATTGTTTAAGTGTAGGGTGACCTGAACTGAGGCAGTATAACTAGTAAAACCAGCTAACATTTAAGACTGACTAAATGAATGGTTACTAAAACTAGAATCATATGACATATAACAGGCAGTGAGCTAGATTAAGAATTAATACAGTAAAATAAAAATAAAAACACTGCCAGATAACTAGGGGGGGTAGGTAGAGAGATAGAGGGGAGGGGGGCAACATATATAGACAGACATGGGTCTCCAAGAGGTAGGCAGGGCGGGGCTGGGAACCTCCTCGCTCCAGGGAGAGAGAGCGCAGCCTCAGTGTGCGTTCTCGATTCCTGACGTTCAGAGGTGGGAGGGAGATAGAGGGTACGCAGAGCACATTGATTCCTTCAGTACGGTGTCCTTGGCAGGCCAGGCCACAGTTCCAAAGGCGGGGGGGTAGGGCGGGGTTCACAGCATCTGTCTGTATTCCTTCTGTGGGGGTGGATCTTCGCAGCTCAAGGCTGCAAGGGCGCCAGATTCAGATAAAAAAAGTTGTTTAGGAACAGGCAGAGATAATCTTCTCTCTGCCTTGTAGTTTTTAGCTGGACTTCAGTCCCTCAGTGAATCCAATAATTGGGTTTAAATTAGCCATACCGTGCAGAACCTTCTCCAAGATCACATCCATTTTGCGCGCTAACGCCTGGATCGCAGCTAGAACCTCTAGCTTGCGAATCACCTCGAGCAACGTCTGAGTCTGAGTGGTCTCTGCCCAGCTGAGACAGAATTCAGTAATTTGATGGCAGGACAGATGACGTTGGCATTACATACAAACTGTTTGGGACTAATAACCCAGCCCTGAGGCTCTCCACGGGTCACATTTCTGAGCTCTGCTCATTACTTTAAATCTGGACACTGATTTCTCCTTTCTAAATAAATTTGTTGTAAAGAAAGTGTTATCCCTCTTATTCCATACTTCTCCAACTTCTTTATGACATCAACATAAACTCTAGTATTTTACTTCTATAGTGGCATATTTTAATGATTTTAATTTCTCTGTATTCTTTGGGTGTGTTTGTCGCATCGTGAGTCTGAGAGGACAGCTATGTTGTATGTTTGGAATATTTGGCATGAATGACAAATAAAGCTGACTATTGACTACTGACTACTACTGTAAGCCTGACTCAATCTTCAGATGTCTCCAGACATTCATTCTCTTTATAGTTAGTTATGGCCTCACATTCTAAACTTTAAAAGTATTTAGTTCTTTAACAGTTTATAGGTTTTTTCTCTTCCTGATCCTGCCAACAGCAGCTGCACCAGACCTCAAACCTCTGCCACCAAGGTTTTGAGCCTACATCCCTCTCTTCTGCCCCGTCTACTATATACCAACTGTAAAATAAACAACTCTCCTGCTCCTCTTTGGACTCTGTTTATGGGTCCACTCCTAATCCATGACACCCACATCTCCACGACTCCACCTGATAATCAGGTGAAATATTCTCTAAAATCATCTGTTTGAGCTCCTCAGGCTGAAGTATCTGTGTCCTCCAGCTGCTTCCTTCTGCCGCTGATACAAAGCCGAGCTTTGGTTCGTCTCGGCCCGCTCTTTAATAATTCATCAACAGAGAAATGATGGGGCAGAAATGGCCATCTCTACTGAACCAGGAAACTCTGGGATAAAGACATGAAGTTTTATTATTATTCTTATTTTTGCTCAGCCGGTTTTATCTCTGAATTATTAACATCATCTCTACCTGCGGCGAGCTCAGGGATAATAAATATTCACCTCACATTCAGATGCTCATTAATTAATCACAACACTGTGCTCAGATTTATGGATTTTAATTCTGAATAATTTATGACAAAGATTTAACTTGACCGCCCATAAACAACTAATCAATATGATGGAATGTGCATCCAGACTCTAAAACAGAACTTTTTATCTTTCCGTGTACTTTTAATTTTCCTCAGAGTGACTTCCAGCTTTCTCTTGGACTGTTTTTTTTGTTTCAGTAATGAGCAGAGAGCCGCGACCTTCCGCCTCAGCTAACATTAGCGTTAGACCAGCCGACAAAGCCACAGCATTTAGCTGCCGTTTGACCCGAGTCACGACTGTGGTAATTATTTTTCTCTCTTGAAGCAGAGAGAGCAGAGGCCTCGGAAAAAAACAACATCCATGTCTCACAAACACTGAGGGAGAGTTCCCTCAATAAAGGTCAGTCTCTTTATCTCCTCTGCAACTTTGGCTTCAGAAAAACAGAGTTTATTTCCTCAGAACCAACAGACTTCAGCTTCCAGCAAAGTCATAGAAAACTTTTGTCTTTTAAAGCTAAACTCAGCGTTTTCGCTGTGGCTGAAATAAGAACAAAGTTTACATCTGAAACAAAATGATTAACAAGAATCAGATCAGAGGATTGAAACAATTATTTAGATATGAATAAAATGTCAGGAAAACACTCAGATTTAATGAATAACTATGGATTCAATTCAATTCAATTCAGTTTATTTATATAGCGCCAAATCACGACAAGAGTCGTCTCAAGGCACTTCACAAAGTAAACATTCCAATACAGTTCAGTTCATTAAGCCAATCAGTAAAAAAGTTTCCTATATAAGGAACCCAGCAGATTGCATCAAGACACTGACTGTGTGTTGATACAATCCTCATACTAAACAAGCATGTAGCGACAGTGGGAAGGAAAACTCCCTTTTAACAGGAAGAAACCTCCAGAGGATCCTGGCTCAGTATGAGCAGCCATCCGCCACGACTCACTGGGGATTGAGAAGACAGAGCAGGCACACGCACACCCCATAATTTTCACAATATTTTGATTGTCCTGTTTTGCCTGTTTTCTTCTCCTGTGTGCATAAACAGGATGCTCATCAATTTACTGATCAGCCACAAGATTATGACCACTGAACCCAGGATCTGTTGGAAACAAACTGCAAACAGAATTCAAGAGCAAGTCTACGTTCAATTTTACTTATATAGCGCCTTCACGTGGCCCAAGGGTCAAACAAAGCACTGTATGCATCGTAGAAGCGCAGTTTACACATTAACATTCTCTAATAAACAATAATTTTCTGGGTCCCTACAATCGTAATCTGGCCCTGACGGAGGTGATCAGACGGACCTGTGGAGCAAAATCTTTTTGCTCCTGCTACAGTGTGTCTAGATTTCTAGGCTACACAAGATCAGCAGAGCAGAAACGTCCACGCAAAATGTTTCACTTCCTGTAGTCAGACAGAGCAGAGATGAGAGCAGCTGATCTAATGTCTAATTCTCCAGATGACATTCGCTCATTACTTTAAGTTTGTGAATATAAAGGATATGAAGAACATTGTAGTCAAATGCACTTTGTGTGCTACACCTAAAGAACTGTTATTATATCTTATTTAATCCTAGCTCAGTCAGATACCACATCACCTTCCACTGGATGTGTAATGAGCTCATTAGCATCATGAGCTACATTTAGATAGCCAAACCCATATTTGCAGTTATTTTAGTGAGAGTAACTTAAAGTAATGCAGGTGTAATGCCTTACATTTTAAATTACTTTGAAATGACAGTAACAAGTAATAAATAATGCATTACAATTTTGAAGTAGCTTGCCCAACACTGCTGTATCCAGTGGAAAGGCTGGGTAACAATAACACATCCCTGCACCAAACCAGGTAACATCCCAGCTCACCACTCTATTTGGACTCAGAGTTCTTCAGTCCCTGGATGGGTTAACTTGGGTCATTACCTGTCACCGTGTCCTGAGCTGATGATGATGAGGACAGCCTTCATCTCCTGCTGACGGTGATGACACAGCTCAGTGATGAACCGTCTCATTATCCAGGAGTTATTCTTACATTCTGTCTCGGTGACCTTTGTAAAAGAACAAGAACACTTTCTGAACCTCTGTGGCCCGCTGGCCCCAGGCTCCTGCCACTTCACTCGTCCCAGCGTGATTAAAACACCCTGCAGGGTGGAGCGAGACCAGCGTGTCTCGGAGCAGATTAAAAAGCAGTTTGCCTTGCAGGAGCCCCGGCTGCCACCTCAGGTGTGTTTTTAAGGTGAGAGGCTGTCTGCGAGGTTTTTAGCTGGCAGTTTATCCTCCTCCGGCTCGATGAGAAGCCTGTCGAGGCGTCTTCGTGCTCACAGCGGAGCGGGACAGCTCTATGCTGCAGGGTTTGTCTCAAAGTGAAAACCAAGAAGCTCCATATCTTCTTCTTCTTCCACAGCTGGCAGCAGCGACAGAGCCTCAGAGCACACAAACAATCCTGAGTTTCAGCTTGACAAAGTGTCCACACCTGAACAACATCCACCTTCAAACAGCCAACATGTCTGACTGTTCAGAGGTGCCGACGCTTCGACTGTAAAACCTCACATTAGAATCCTGCTGAATGCTCACATTTAAATATTTGCCCTAAGCTTTAAATCGGGTCATTTTACAGGCAAACGCACAAACGGATAAAATGTGTGGAGTTAAACAAATAAAGAGTTACTTCTGCAGGGTTTAAAGGGTCAAAGGTCATTTGGAACATGTTTAGGTTAGAGTAATTGTTGGGTTATGATGTAACAGAACCATGAAACAGCAGAAGATCTACAACAGATCGGCTGACAACAGAATCTGCTGCAACAGTCCAGTGACAGTATGTTTAGGACCTTCAGAGAGTCGAGCAGAACCAAATGCAAATCTCAGTGAGCTGAAAGGAAGCGCGGGCCAGAACTGGACCAGAATCACACTTTATATTAAATAAAGAGGGTTTTGCATGTTTGAAAATGGTTCGAATCCCTGGAAGTATTGGATTGGTTCCATTCTCAGCAACAAGAACAAAATCAGCCATGCCGTTCCAAAAACTTGACCAAATCCAGCACACATGACTGCTTTCATTTCGACAATAAAGGATTATTCTGGCAGAAATACTATGAAATGGTACTTTGAAGTACTGCGCTGTTTTTTTCTGCTGCAGACAGAATGAGCATCTATGTCAATTTATATAAAATATCGTTTGCTTAAACAGTTAAAACCATTGTTTAATGACTGAAACATAGTTTGAAACCAGCCCCACTTAAAATAATAGTAAGATAGTCAATCTAGTCAAGGCTAATCTGTGTTTCTCCAAACTGAGGATGTTCAAAAAGCTTTACAGAACAGCTAATATAAAGGTCTCACCAGCTTCTCACTGTTATTTAATGATCAAACACATAAAACCCCAGACATTAGAGGGTGGAATGAATTTGTATGTCCTTAAAGCTACATTTTCTCTCCCAACTGAAGAAGCTGTAAAATCTGGAATAATTTGTTCTCATATTTATTTTTGTACAAAACGACCTTTTTCATCATCTTCATCAATGATTTGCTGCGTTTATGTTTGTTTTAATTTTTGTTAAAGTAATCAATAAACAGAATTATAAATCAGATTTTAATACAGTCAATTTGTCATGTAGAGATTCTGCTGTTTTTAAAGCTGTTTGACCTCAGATGTTTTACTGTTGTCTTCATGTTTTTGCTGCAGACTGAAAACTGTTTTCAGCTCATTCTGCGCTGCCGACCCCGTGGGCTGGTCCACCCCCCCACCCCACCCCCGCCACCTCCTCCTGATTATTGAAACTGTCCTCTGGGTGAGAACATAAAGCAATAACACACAAAAGCTAATGCAGTTAACCAACAAGCACATTGGCCTCCATACAAGAGAGAGGGCAAAATCTAATAGTCAGGTGGCAATATCTGTGCAGAATTACAGCATTAGTTTTCATCAGTGTCCCCCCAGCAGCTAGGTGGGGCTGCAAAACATGTCGGCTGGAATCTAATTGAGGAAAAACACATTAACTCTGGGATTGTTTGCCTTTTTTTCTCTCCTAGAAAACTTCTGGATGGTGTTGTAAGGAAATAAGCAGTCCCAGCATGAAAGATGATAATGTGAGGGACTGGAAGATGATGTGACACAGTCGTGTCTGTAATAACATAAATCAATCCCTCGTTCTCACCGCCATTTGATTTCTGCCATTTCAGACTCAAAGATGGAACAGGAAACAAATAGAAGTGAAATCCTCACAGATGTTTTTTTTAATAAAAGAAATTATTTTAAAACTGATTTTCAAACAAACTTTTCCATTTGAGTTTTAACGATTTTCCATTGGAGTTTGGTGACTAGGGAAAACATCAATGCAGCTGTTTGTTGCTCATACGGAAAATAAAAAAAGAGTCAGAAGATGGAGGAGAACAAAATGGGGATGACACCAATTTCTCCTGCCCAGCATAATTGGCAGTAATGCCGAGGTTGGCAGTCGGGCCTCAGTTGCTAGGCAACCTCCTCCAAAGCTTTCAATTTACAAGCCGTCCAGCAAATAGATTTTTATATGGGATGTTTAGTGCTCACAGGGTGAAAGGCAGCCAAAATGTTTGTTAACTCCTGTTTCATTTTTCATTCCGTGTTTCTGTTTTTTTCCTCCTTCTTGCAGCGAGGGCAGAAATGGATCAAGTCTGCCAGACGGCGGCGGTTCGTGTCTCTGCATTTGGCAGCTGGGGTCTCTCTTGAGCTGTAAATACACCAGCAAACAAATATGTGCAAACATGTGGTGTATTACGCTGCCCTAACTGCACAGGGCTTACTGAGGGGTCAAAGGGCGCTGCTGCGGCTGACTAACAGGCAAGTTTCTTCTATAGAAAACAGGATGTTTCCTTTAAACATCTTTACTAGGTCTGGAACACAGAACCTGAACTATGAATTTCACTATTTGAGTTGAGAACTAAAATGATGTCAGCGATGTCCACAGCAGCCAAAGCAAACCGATAGTGGTTCATTTTTTATCTGAGAAACAGAAAAACAATTTTAGGGTCTTATAGTGCCAAAGTTCTCTAAAGCCACGCCCACAGCACACACGAAGTTAAAGCTGACATTTTCTGCTCTTTACACCTCTCATCCAGACACATAAAGAGATTTTAGATTTTTAAAGCCTCATCAAACTACAGGTGTATAAAGGTGTAGAAACAATGACACATCAGCTTATTTAGCACATGAACACTAATGGTTTGTGCTCTGGAATTTAGCGGCACTGAGGCAGTGATTGACAGCACTCCCCTAAACCCCCTCACATGCTCACGGAGTTTCTCAGTCGTAAAACGAGTCATTAACAAGTGCGTACACACGGGCACACACACAGCAGACTCACCGCTCAGGAGAACGAGCAAACACAGAAACTGCAGCAGCCTGGAGGATTTCCTGTCCATCACGATCACTAGAAGAAAGGGAGGACAACGTTTTGGAGGCGAGTGGCACCAAGCCCTAACGTGTCATATCGGCAGGTGAGTGGTTGAGCCAGGTGGAGGTGCAGCCAAGACTCAGCTGGAGTCCAGTGCAGTGTAGCCACGTAATACGGTACAGACGTCACCCTGCAGCTATATAGCCATCAGCTGTGGCTGATTCTGAATCAATGTGGAGCAGAGTTTTAACCTGAAGGTGGAAATATAATTACGGTTTTGGGCTGGAATATAAAATTTTAAGTAAGCTGCTCTAAACTGCTGAATTAATGATTACACATGTCTACAGCACGATTAGACAATACAGATTTAGGTGTTTCTCGCTCTTTAAAGTAATGATGGAACCGTTTCACAGCTTTTTTCTGTATCTTGCGTTGCTCCAATCCTGTTGCTAAAAGACTTTGATTATGTGTTAAATGTTTAAAGCAACATTCCACAACTTTTACACCTTAAAATTATGCTTTTTTGTAAAGTTTTTGCGTCATAGTATTATCAATTATGTTCATTTTCATAACTGTGATAGTGTTGGGGGGTCCCACGTTTACTGCGCTATACAGTTTTTGTGCTTCGGGTAGCGCCGGAAGTACTGACTGGGTGTCATATTACAGCAGTTTATGGCAAGCCAAAGGGATTAAAAAAAGCGCACGTTCTAAACGTGCGTTATGTCCGCCAAAATGCGCATCCTGAATGCGCGTTTTGACGCCAAAGGGGGCAAAAACTTACGTGTTCTAAAGCGAGCATTATGTTCGCCAAAACGCGTGTCTTGAACGAGCGTTTTGGCGGACATAATGCGAGTTTAGAACGCACATTTTTTTTATCCCTTTGGCTTGCCGTAATTGTATAACGTAGACTCGTGGTTTAGCAGTGGCAGATTCACCAAAGAAAGCTAGAAATCCCGTATCAGAGGATTCTAGGAAAAGAAAAGAAGAACGTGATAGAGCAAGAGCAAAGACCAGAGTTATTATTGGGCCGTCTTTTCCTCGCTGGAGAGCTCTTTTAGAAAGAACGGCATGAACTACGGACTCTAACCTAGCCGTGCTGCTAATGGCTAGGTAAGTAATAAATGATTTCACCAGGGTTATTGTGTTTGGTCGGGCATAAAGTTGTCATACAGTCCTGATAAAACTATTTATTCAATGTGTGGAGGTGGAAAAGTTTGTTTTCGTTGTTTTGCCTGACATTAGGAATGTAAACATGCCTTTAATGCCCGAGAGAGAGATTTAATGTTACGACAGTGACGTTACGCAACAAGCCTCTAGAGGGCGACAGAGACCATATAACTGCAAAGTTGCGGAATGCTGCTTTAATATCCGAGGAAAATATGAATGGTATCAAAACCAAACAGGAGTTCTGTGACGATCTTCAGATTCTTCTTCTTCCATATCTTAGTTTGGTCATTGGGTTTGAACTCTCGCCACCTAGTGGCCCAACAAGAGTACTTAAGCATTTTGTCAGAAAATTGTGGATGCAGATATCTCCATGAAAGAAGACAAAAACTAGTGGTTTAAAAACGTGTCTGAAGTAAACTCAGAATGAATAAATTACATTGATTCTCACACAGAGAAGTGACAGTTGATCTCTGGAGTTTGGTGTTCGATTCAGTTAATGTATCGAACTCAATACATTGTCACCAATTTGATTCATTAAAGAGACACAAGAAGCTGAAATCCATGTTTACGATGAAATTCAATTTGAGATTAATTTAACACATCAGGATTTAGCAGCTCTGTGTCATGACGAGTTGAGTTTACGATGCCAACGGGGGTTTAATGAATGAATTACAGATTTGGGGTCATAATGCGTGCTGAGGGGATCAGAAATATGTGCCTCATGGACCACCTGTTGAGTAACCCCACCCTCATCAGTCAAGTCCCATGATCAGGCTGAAGAACACTTTTGATTTCTAAGAGGTGCTGATACAGTTCCCCTCTTAAACATCAGGTGAGAACAAAATAAACTGCAGAAATCCAATTTTCATATATAGACAATATGTTATCAACTTGTCAGCATTTGCTAAAAAAGAAGAAAAACAGTCTTTGAGTGAATGTAATCAAAGATGTTATACGCCAAATGCATCTAGATTTATGTGGCTGCTTTGGTGATCCAGTCACATCATGATAAGTTCATGTGTCTCTAAGTTTCATTAACTTATCTATGTAACTCTAATTTTATTAAAACTACCCAAAAACAGCAGTAGAACTACAACATACATACTAGGGATGCTCCGATCCGATCACGTGATCGGAAATCGGTCCCGATCACGTGACTTTCAAAGGACTCGGAATCGGTTGAAAAAGATTGGATTTAACCTTATAAAACAACAAATATGACATTTTAAATTCATTCTGATATCTTAACAACTTCCTCTATATCAATATTATTTGTTTCTTGGCCAAGAACAACACCATTACGTCACACAATGTACGGCAGGTGGGGATTCAGACACCATACAGCTGTTAGCTAGTAGGCTAACGCAGAGCTTGTCTCCACAGGAGAGCTAAAATATCTGTATGTTGGTGTTATTTTAAACCGGACAGCAAAGGTACTGTAACAGCCACTTGTAATGTGTGCATACTGGGCATTCAACATGCTGGAAAAGACAGCTCCGGTGGCCTAGTGGTAGAGTGTCCGCCCTGGGACTGGGAGATCAGGGCTCGATTCCTGGTCGGGTCATACCAAAGACCTTGAAAATATGGGACCCAATGTCTCCTCACTTGACACTCAGCGCTAAGGGGTTGGATTGGGGGGTTAAACCACCAAATAGTTCCTGAGCGCGGCCACAGCTGCAGCTCACCGCTCCCCACCATGGGGATGGGTCAAATGCAGAGATGTAATTTCACCAGTGTGTGATGAAGACTTGGGTCTTTAACTTTAGCAGCCTTCAAAACGAAATACTTCCTCCTTCGGCTTTTTTCCCTTCAGGCGTCGCCACTGCGAACCATCGGTCTGGGTTAAGTCCCAGTTCACAGCGGCATCTCTAACAAAAACACGGAGCCAACCAACAGTGAAAATTACGTTAATAAACAGAGAAATTGCTGACAACAAAACGTCGGAGTTTCTCATTCAGCAACATCTGAGCTGAACGCGCTGGTATCTTCATGATGCTGCGGGGAAAGCCTGCTGTGGCACCGTGTGTCTATGGAACCCAAAGTGTGCCACAAACGCGCAACATTACGTGCGACTCTCACATGAAAAGTACACGTTTTTAACGAGCAATCAACGCGTCAACAACACATACTTAACGCGTGAAAATTTTGCATTTGCATTTGCATCACTCCACAGCTGCATAATGAGGATATTTGAAATATGAGCATCTCAGCTACTTTTAAATTTATTCATAATATTGACACGTTTTTTATTAATGTACTTCCTAAACAAGTGGTGTTTTTGGCAGATAAACTAAGGAAATGACATAAATACAGAAAGAAAGCCATACCTAAATAATAATAAAAAAATTAAAGGAAAACGTGTTTTCCCTTCATTTCTTCTTTTTTAATGCTTTGCTGAAGTATCAGATCGGGACTCGGTATCGGCAAATACTCAAAATCAAATGACTCAGACTCGGATCGGGAGCAAAAAAATGTGATCGGAACATCCCTAATACATACATTTGAAAACAAATGAGTCAGAATGTCCTATAGGGTGCATCATTTTACCTGATCAAATAATATTGTCTGGTGACAAAACACGACTTTTCTTGTTGAGCAAAGACGGATGAAAATGTATTGACTGATCGGTAAGTTGGTGTGCCTCAAATGATAAAATAAACATTTTAATTGTTTTTTTATCCACACCAACAGTAAACTCATTCTCAGCAGCTCCAGATCCTCAGCAGACAATTTAATCTCTGCAGCACCAATAAATTTTAATACTCAGAGCAGAGAGTTGGTAGAAGTCTGTAAAATATTCATACGATAAGAGACAAGGTCAGGAGTAAAAGAAGAATTAAAAAAACCTCCCCAAAATCAGCACAACCCTCAATAATAAACTGAGTGACTTTTACAAGTAAAGAGTAAATCTGAACATTTAATATTATGAGTAATTCATTAAAACTGTAGCAGAGACAAAGAAACAGTTTCCCTCTGGGGCTTTTTCAGACCTCAATATTATGGTGGCCTTTTGTCAATAAGGGGCAACCACACACACACACACACACACACACACACACACACACACACACACACACACACTGGGCTTAGGCCCAGAGGCAGGTCACCGGAAACGGCACTGTTCAATAAGTTATTAATACTTGATGCTGGTGGCTGCTGTGCATTATTTAACAATAATGATAACGTCTGTTCCATTATAGATTACAGCACCCGCAGACCCTCCAATCTTTTTTTTAATCAGACCTTTCAAAAGACAAAAAAGTAGCCAGGCGTCAGCTGTGAGGACATCTGAGTGTCTCACAGCTGGAACGCACACAGGTGCTCCAGTCTACCTGTGGCTCAAAGAATCTATGGAAAATGACTTCATCCTTTTTTAAGGTTGTTTATTTTAAAGGGGAAGTTTTTTTTAAAGTCATAACAAGTTTATGGTTGATAAAAAACATGTGTGTGAAGTTCTTTGCACTAAATCACTCTCACATAAAGCAATTTCAGCAGTTTTATTCTTGACATTTTCAGTACCTTCCAGAATGAATTCTGTCACTTTAAGGAAAACCAAAAGCTGCTGACCACGCCCACCCATCCCCTGATAGGCTGGACGTTTATCAGTAAAAATGGGGAATTACGATCACATTTTGGCTTTCTCTATAGTTCAAGCAGTGTGTGACATCCAAATAATTTAAATCCAGAATTCACTTAGGTTGTGTCTAATGAGCACCCACACGTGTTTAAAAGCTACTTTAAAACAACGTAATTCTCGGCACCATACTGGTTACAGGACAAAGCAAGCTAGTTCATGCTTGTTGGTACAGCTTTCTTCATCAGACGTTTACTGGTTAATATTCTATGTCAGAGGTTCTCAATAGAGAACACACATTGAAGCGTGAATTGTCTGAGTGTGTGAAATGTACAGTATAAATAAAGTTGCCTTGTCTTGAATCCAGACTCAAACCAAGTCGCACTGACCAAACCACTCAGTGGAAAATAGGCAAAAGCAGTCTGCCTCTTTTGCACACAAATTATTTTTGCCAATTGTTGCTTGGAGCTACGGTCTGTGTCATGTCTTCATCAACTTCAGCTTAGACCTTAGAGTTGGGTCATGGGGTAGCAGCCTAAGCAGAGATGCTTACGGTTCCGTCTCCCCAGCAAGCCAGTTCCTCCAGGTGAATCCTTCAGCATTCCCAGGACAGGCAAGAAACATAGTTCCTCCAGCGCATTCCCGATCTGTGTCTTAGTAAACAAAAAGTTCGGATCTTCAACAATGTTGAGTTGGGACTTGACAGGTTGTGTTGGTTCTATGCAAATTTCCCTGATTGTGACATCACATATGGGAACTTTCTGAAACGGCTCGCTTTAGGCGAATAATTTCTTAACCAAAAACTGACATAAAATGGATGCTGTTTTTTTAATTAATGTTTGGAGTGTGAATAGAGGCAGTGGAGCCACACGGCAGCACAAAAGGATGCAAAAAGTCAGATTTGCATAATATGTTCTTTTTAAGAATACGTAAAATGCAAGAAGTTTTACTTGTGAAGCACATTTGTTTGTATGTTATTGCTATTTAATATCAATGTTTCTTGTGACCAAACCAAAGTAATCCAATTACATTTGGACTCACTTAGTTTTATAAATAGGAATTTTCTAATATGACCTTCAAAATCTTGGTGACTGTATGATGTGTTTACTTGTTTATAATAAAACAAAAACCCAGAGCTGATTAGCTGAAAACAGGAACAAATGCAGAAAGATAAACTTACCAAAAAATAAAAAAATAAAATAAAATAAAACTTTAAGAATTTTAAAAGACTAAATGTAAAACCTGAGATCAGTCTTAACCCAAATTCTTTTTTCATTTGTAAAATTTTTATTACCTTAAATATTTTGGATCAGCAGGACCTCATAGAGGGATAAAACAAGCATTGTTTTTGAATATTTAGTAGTTCAAATTTAAAAATTAAAATAAAATATCTCTAAATAATCAAAAAGGTCTAAGTGGAACAGAACAAAATTTTATAGATCAAGAAGCCAATTTCTGGAAAGAAAATGAAAGAAATAACAGACAGATGCATACAGAGATGATTAAACTTAGAGGATCAGCCCTCTGATCACTACTGAGATTATTGAACAAAACATTTAGACATTTTGTAAAATTCAGCAACAATGAATTACTGAGTTGCTTCTAAAACCTCAAGCAGGTAAAAATGAGCGATCATACAGATGAGTGAGCCGATACGTGGGACTTATTTCTCAGAAGAAACAGACCCAGAAATCCTGACTGGAGGAGGACGGAGTCGTGATGGAGCTCTGCAGCCCTGCAGCTCCTCTCAGAAAGATGATGAGCAGCAAAAATGAAATGATTCTGATATCTTCTTCAAAGAGAAAATGGCTCTCCTCCTCCTGAGCAGCGAAGTGTCACAGATAGCAGAGAGAAGCGGCGGACTGCTAATGCTCTCTTAAGGCCAGATAGGCTCATTATACAGCAGCTGTGTGAGGAGAGAGGAGAGCAGCACAAAGAGAAAAAACATGTCAGCTCTGGCAGACATGTCTGCTCTGTCCCTTTGTAAAGGTAAAAAGCCAGTCGCTTTCCCCTCACCTCTTTTAACCCCGCATGAATACGCCGACTGGAAGTTGTGGAAACCCTCTGTCGCCTGTGTGTGGATACAGTAATTGGCCTTCATGGGAAGTGGGTGTCCTGCTAGCGCGAGGCTAATGTCAGCTTGGCCCTGATTTGTTCGCTGTTTTATTCCACTGCTGGCTGAGAATTGCAATTTGCGCCCTCCTTACCGGTAAACCTTTTTCTCTGAAGATTAACTGCTGTTGGCCTAATTATAAAGGACTGAGTCCTCGCTCTGAAGCTGGGAGCTGTTAAAGTCATTAAAACTTGGACCGTTTCTCTGTAATGCTTAATAATAAGCAAACAGCGCTGCTGGAAATGTGTACACAGAAAAAGAACCTCTGCTTTTCTACCTCTAAAGACCAGAGTGCGGCTTTTGAAATGGTGCAGCTGTTTGAATTATTCCATGGACACTCACTGAGTTTTGTGGAAAAACTGGAAGTTCACGAGTAATAAAGTGTTACTGCTGGTAATTCAGGTTAAAATAACATTTAGATCTAGTCTCATTCCACTCATTCTCCCGTAACACGGCCCTCACTCCCCTTTTTGTTGCAAATAACAGAAAGGGAAGTCCCAGATGTTTGGAATGTGGGATGAAGGGGACCTGGATCTGTACCCATAAAAAGATATTTTTAAACAGTACTTCCCTGATAATAATACATGGGATAATAATCCATTATTTTTCATCATATTTAACATTGGTGTTAATTTACCACTGATTAAAACATATATTATTATTAAGTTAAGTGACAATATAGGAACAACAGTAAATTAGTACTTGCCAACTGCAGTGCTTATTTACACCACCAGGGGACAGCATACAGCAGATTTTTTATGAAAGTACTAATCCTGTTAATGAGATAGAGTTCTCAAAACCTCATATTTTTAATAAGAAATAATATATTTAGTGTTAATAAACGATACATGAGTCCTTCAGGAATAGAACAGATGACTATGCTAACTAGCCAATGGCTAATTTGTCCAACATCTATTTACTTTCTCTTCCTCCCTCTGCAAACCACTTCCAACAGCGTTCCAGATGTAAAAGACACTCTTGTTTAATTCATTTTCTGCCTCAGTATTTTAAACTCTGACTAAACAGAAAAACATCTGTAAAGAGAATCAACCACAGCTGGAGACAAAACACATAAAACACACAAGCAGAAAAGATAATTTGAAGCTTTTAATTTAGATTTTTCTTCCTGAATGAGTGTTTCTCTAGTAACAAAAAGTGACTTACGTAATCTAAACGTAGTGGCAGACATTGATCAAATGGTTTATGGTTTTCACTTGAATACTTTGAAGTGGGATGCAGGGATTGACAGATTGGACATCAGCTGGTGCTTGTTCACCATGAGGATGCTGAACATCGTAAAAACTTACCTGAGAGTGTGTGTGGTCATCATTGTTGCACCCTGTTTTGGGGGGTGAGGTTGTTCGCAGTCGGTCAGATAGCAGAGTAGGTGGTTAGTGTTCCAGCACTGGGAGGGGAAGCTAGTTGTCTCCTTTAGGTAGCCAGGGTCAGGAGTATTCGTGGCAGATTTTGTAGCGGTTTAGGAACCCAAACATTACCTGGCAGTCGGACACAAGCCGTGGGATTCAGCCACCGTCCTTGGAAGTTTACCCCTTGAGCATTGGATGGCGTCGGAGGCTCTGTAGTGACGTGTTTGCTGTAGATTTAAAAGGTTTGAAGCCTAAGCTGCCCAGTGATGAACTGTAGGAACCTGAAGGTGGACTCTCCCTGCAACCCTGATGTTTTATTCTCTTTTTGCACTAAAGTTATATTTTTGTAACTCATGCTCACTGGTGCTAATTGAAAGGTTCTGTCCGGAAGGGCAAGAAGTTCTAACCGAGCAACCCTTTTTACTTATCAGCTATCATTGTTTGAATTCCTGGGGGACAGTTCAGCCTTTCTGAGGTGTTTTTGCATGTAAACGTTGTTGAGTCCTGACAGCTTCTGTTAGTGGAAATAGAATTTACCAGACTGCAGAGGTAATGGCTGGTGTGAGTGAGATTAACATGTGTTGTTGCCATGTTTAAACAGCTCTCATTATTTTAATCACCTTTTCACCACTGTCAGTTTCAAATTAGAGTTTTTAAATGTAATTCTGTGATCATTTAGAATAGCTGTTAGCTCATCAGTCTGCATACTTTATTTCACTGAACAGAGGCTGCTCAAAAATATATCTACATCAGTGAAGATGGGAATAATTCACAACCCTTTTAAAGTGGCCCAAATATTCCTTTATATCTTTGCCACCAGCGCCTCTCCAGGTTGTCTTTAGGTGGCTTTTCTTGCCTTTGACTTGGATCTCAAATCTTTTCAACCAAGAACAATAAAAATCAACAAGTCTGGTTCTGGAGACGGAGCTAGATGCTTCTCAGTACTGTGACTGCCTTAAAGCGCTAATAACATTTAGAAGCGAGCCCATTTCTATTCATCCAATCAATAGTACGCTCATTTCCAAGACTCGTGCCAAGAAGAGGGTTTTAAATATTGCTTATTTAAAATGGATGAGCCAAGAGGTGACTTTTTAGCAGTGATTGAACTCAAGTTAATTTAAAATATTCAGACATTTGACCAGATGTGAGTGAGGAACTAACGGCTGCTGGGAGAAGTGGAGACACACAATGAAATATTTCTCTGTAGATGTGAGTTGACAGATGTCTACTCAGCAGAAGGACATTTTTTTTTTCTGGGAGAGATGGTGACTAGATGTTTCGCAGCTACGGATTTAAAAGCCACAAATGTGCAAAGTGAGTTGAAACTAAAGTCAAGGTAAAACCCAGGAGGGAAGGGTAATAATAACGGGCTGGAGATAATTAGAAAAAATAAATTAAAATGACACAGAAGATCAGTAACTCACTGTCCTTCCTCTGCTCTGTGGTTTTAGCCCAAAAGCATCCTAAACCCTTTTAATGAACTCTTCGCTGGAGGTTTATTGGTCCGGTCGTGAAAAAGAGCGATTTGTTCTTGCTGCTTGTGCATTATTGATGCGATGGTCATTTCAGAACTCCAGCAGCACCGAGATCTCTGTATGTTTTTGTTTCCTGAGCCACTTTAACACAGCGAGCATTAGCAGTGACCGCTTCTAGCTGCTGTAGTAATTACAGAGCAAACAGCACCAGCCTTTAATGGAGGAACTGGCTGCACTCAAGTTGAGCAGAGAATTACTGAATGCGGCCTAATGCGCTCCTGCAGAGTCCAGGGATTCATACGGTTAT
This sequence comes from Aphyosemion australe, assembly GCA_006937985.1. Lineage (NCBI taxonomy): Eukaryota > Metazoa > Chordata > Actinopteri > Cyprinodontiformes > Nothobranchiidae > Aphyosemion > Aphyosemion australe. The sequence goes on from SSNS01000026.1 coordinate 2,819,610, forward strand.
ATTCACTCGCCACTTCATAAATGAACTCCTGGATTATTTCAGCATTAGTGCAATATCAGCTGACAGCGGGAGAGTGCATTTAGAACGAAAGTGGGATTCTGTGTGGCTCGTCCTGCATACAATCAGCTTCTCTTCCGTTGTTCCTCTGCTCGGCACAGATCTCATCTCATCTGAGAGGTGAAACCTCCAAACCTCTCCATGAGCGGAGATCTGGAATCAGCAACTTCAGCTCTGTATAATGTAACCGTGCTGCAACAATGCGTCATGTTTCACTGTGTGTGTGTCAGTGTGTGTGTGTGTAAAGCATAGATATGCAATGCAAGAGATTTTCAAGAAGAAGATGTCGTAAAGTTTTGCTCATAAAATAAGCTCACATTTTTTTTCAATCCACCTCTCAAGACGTCTGCTGGTCAAAGGTTAACTAATCATAAGACTTTTAAAGTTATTTCATGGGCTGTAAAACTATAAGTGAGGAAACTCGACTTTAAGTATTAGTCAGCTGCTGAACAAATGGACTATATTGTATTGCGGTAATAAAAGCATTGATCCAGTCTGTCGTGGTGAAGAAGGAGCTGAGCTGAAAGGCAAAGCTCTGGAATTACTGATCCGTCAAAACCATCACCTGTGGTCATGAGATATGGATTAGGAAAGAATGAGATCCTGGATATGAGTGCCTAACACTACCTTCCTCTGTAGAGTGGATATGCTCAGCTTTAGAATTAAGGAGGGACGCTCCATCGTCCACAGGGAGCTCAGAGTAGAGCTGCTGCTCCTCCTCATTAAAATAAATCAGCTGAGGTGCTTCTGATCAAGGTGCCTCCTGGGTTCCTCCCTCAGCAGCAGGTGGAGTCTTACAGACACACCCAGAACTTGACTGAGCAAATAGAGCAAAAAAAGTATAGGTCTCAAGATGGAGCCCTGAGGAACCCCAAAGCTCAAAGAGGCCTCAGACATTTTATTTGATACATCTATATATCCTCCGCTGGTAAACCAATGCCTGGGAATACATTATGATACCCCAGGAGGAGTTGAGAGTGTTGATGAGGGCAGGGAGGTCTGAACTTCCCTGCTGGACCTGGTACCTCCTCGACTCAGCCTTGGAAAGAAAAAAAAGAAATGAATGGATCCATTTTGGTGAAGGGAAAATCTGACCTGGAGCTGTCAGTCTCTAAAGTCCTTAAATAAAAAGACTTCCTGTTTTGGTTCTTTTATTCTAGTTGTCTTGACCTCAGAGGTTTTGGATTCTGTCAGAGCGCCCCAGGGCAGCTGTGGCTACATTGTAGCTCATCACTACCAGTGTGTGAATGTGTGAGTGAATGGGTGGATGGCTGATTGAGTTGTAAATCACCTTGGGGGGATTCTAGCACTCTAAATACAGGGCATTTACTATTTACCATTACCATGATGACCTGAATCATCGAGTACGTGTCCTTAAATTTCACTACATTGTTGCACAATTAGAAAAACTTGGAGAAATCAAAAGATTACAACTTGAACTTTTCAGATCTCAGTAAATAAATGATCTCAAATAGAGAGCCACAGCTAAAACTGGATCTGGATCTGATGTGGATGCATGACCACTTATTGAACATTGTATGAATTTAGAACTTAAACTGTTGCATCCTGACCCTGACCTGATAGTTCTGTCTGAGTTAACCAGCATGTTTGTTTAAGGTCATCTGATCCCTGATGCAGATCCACATGTTGCTACAACAGCTGTTTGTTAAACTGATGAATGTGATATTGAGCTGCTTCATGTGAGCTGAGTGTCGGTTTAATGTTCAGAGCTCTGCTGCATTTAATTGTCCTTTTGGTCGTTGAAAAGCTCTTTTTTTAATGAAGGATGTCTGTAATTTTACCTCCGTCCTCTCGCTGCTGTCATCGGCAATTAAACCTGAATGAATTTTGAAAAACACCTCACAATAAAAACCCGGTGGGCAGCACAACACACATTTAATCTATAACAAAAGATTATTTTATCCCATCTGTTTATCTGACAGCTTTTTTCTCTGAGTGTCCGTCGCCTGCAGCCGCTCGCTCCGCACAGGAAAAATATAATCAGAGAACAAAAAGACTAAAGGCCGAGTGGAGTTTGATTAAATCAGGAATGAATGGGATTCACTGAGTGGCTTTTGTTGGAGGCTGTTTAGAGAATGTGTGTGTGTGTGTGTGTGTGTGTTTTAGCGTGCAATGAGCCTGCTGTTTAATTCATTAGTGCAGCCACATCTGATGCAGATGAAATGTACCGTTCCAGACCAGCTTAGATCTGCATGAGCTACAAAATATTTGGAAATACGTCTGGCTTCTCAGGAGAGAGAGGTTTTAATGTTTGTACATTAAATGTTAACCAAATGACGGTTCTCTGCTCAGTGAGGTGACGGGAAATCCACAAATAATCTGTTCTTCAGAGTCAGGATTTCATTAAATTAAAGCTGCCTCATTACTTCAAAATCATCTCCAAAACAAAAAGTTTATAAATGAAGTTTTTCTTAAAACTCCTCAAACTTGATGTTGTAGATTTTATAGGAAGTTTATTTTTCTCCCAAATGTCTGGAACTTTCTTCTCGCTGAAAATTTTCAGAAGTCCTCCTAAACACGGGGTTCACATAAGTACGACACGAGTCATATGAGTTACAGAGGTGTTTGTTTATGGAACAGAATTCCTGTTATATACAGTTAAAGTTAAAGAGGACGTATTATGTAGAACTCAGCTTTTGCATCTTTTTGTGCAACCGTGTTGGGTTCTACTGCCCTTATAAACACTCCAAACATGAGAAAAATCCATCCATCTGTTTTCTGTTTGGTTCTAGGAATGACATGCCTAAAATAAGCCATTTCAAAAAGTCCCCGTCTGTGATGTCACAAACAGAGAAAGTAGAAGGAAACCACCTCTCACATGCAGGAGAGCCACTGCTGCTGAAGGAGCAGTGGCTCTACTAAGAGCCCCCATAGGAAATCGGAGCTTCTCAGCTTATAGCAGCCAGAGCGTGGGATTGGTGAGCATGACCAGCTCCAGCTTGTTTCCTTAAAGTGACAGAGCCCTGAAACAACTCATTCTGGAAGGTACTGAACCTGTCAGTAATATAAGTGCTTCATGTGAGAGGGATTTCATGCAAAGAACTTCATGAAAATGTTTTGCATTGAACACAGAAGTCATATTTTTGAACCCAAAATAATTACTGGAGCAAGAAGCACATGAGTAACCCTGCAGAGAAAGCTTCTTTTTTAGATTGTTTCTGGTTTGGTGACCCCAGATCTTGTGAATGTAGGTGTAGCTTCTTTACTGATTGTAAACTGAGGACTGAGAGTTGGTAACATCCTAAAAACACAAACCAGGATTTCAGAGCTGATTAAAACATCTGATTTGAGGTCTGATTATTTGAACTTGTTTTCCCTGTTCAGTGGCAGAAAATAGAGTTAAAGCATTTTCAGATGTATTCATTATTGAGTCATGTTTCAGGAACCTTCACTTTGGATCCTTTAGACACAAAGATGGTAATGTTACACTGATGTGGTTTTTTAAGTAGAAGTCACAATGTTGTACAAGGTTCATTAGTTTGGATTATAGTAAATTATAATAATCATAATTATTAATATTATTTTTATGTAGATTTAGGGAGTTTTTTGAGTATAAGGAAGAAAGTTGTAATCATTTAAACTCTGAGAGTCAGCTGACTTAAAACTTTAACAAAACATTACTTCCAGAGAACACACACACACACACACACACACACACACATACACACACATACATACACACGCACACACGCGCGCACACACACACACGCCGTAATTGTGTCTGGTGTCAGGAACACTGGTGTTTATTTCTCTTCGTGTCTGCCTTCAGCGCCGCCCTTCATTAACTCGTTCCAAAGTCATCAGCGAGGCACAAAAGGAGGTGCCGTTTCCACGGAGGCTGAATAGACTGTAACAGGGGAAGAGGCAAACAGGAAGTGGCGAAAACAGCTCAAACAGCTGCATGTTTGTGTCGTTCAGCCTTTCAATCAGAGCTGTCTACTCAAACAGTTTTTTCAGACGAATATTTTCCATCGTAGCCATTCTGTGAGCCTGCAGCTTTGATTGGCCTTTCACTGTCTGACTTCAGTCTTGATGAAAACAGGAAGCTGGAGGGTCTTTCTCCTTCCAGCCCTCTTCAGGGCAGCTCTCCATGCCGGGCGCCTCCGTTTTCCTGCCTGTTTCTGTTTGACTCAAGACAAAGACTCCTCTTCTAGACAGACTTCACAGCAATCAGTGGCTCTTTTGGGATTTTTACGTTTCAGCATCGTGTTGTCGGTTAAACATCGAGGCTGCCGAGCCTCAAGAGTCCCACCTGCGCATGATTCAGTGTTTTCACAAACCACAGCAGCTTTGTGGCTGCAGAGATGAAAACTTGGCTCAGATTTCTAATATTTAGTCTCGACAGTAGAAATGTTCATATAAAGTGTGTTTCATGAATTTATGTTCTTCCAGCTGGGGTACATGTTACACTTTAAAGAGCAAATTCACAGAGAAACAGTTTTTTACTTGTTATTTATGAAATACTATTGGTCACAGTCAGTTTAACTTGCAGGCTGAACATGAAAATAGTCTTCTACCCCTATTTCCTTCATTAGCCACTGAGAGAAAATGACATGGAAACTCTCAGGTTAGGAAAAGCCACACAGATCTAGGTCACACTGTAACTTTGCATTCATCTTGCTTCACAAGCCAGGAGAGAGCAGAGCACATCTCAGCTAGTAGAAGCTACCTGTTAGAG
>SSNS01000026.1:2827488-2903229 GCA_006937985.1 Aphyosemion australe
GATCAGTCAGAACACAGCAGATCCACATCACACCTGACATTTCCTCCAGGGCCTAAATGAAGGTTTTCCCTCAACTCTGTCACCAAGTGCTTCCACACAGATACGTGATTGGTTCTCAGTAATGGGTCAATATTTAGAGGGCGGGGCCTAAACCAAAGTGTAAAATGATGGATATAACATCAGGCTCCATTCTACAGGAACTCTCTAGTGACATTTTTTTGTTTATATTTATTTTTATAATACAAAATAATTAAAATCTCAGCCTCATGATAATTTTATTTCCCCAGTCCACAAACTCAAAGAATAATATTAAAGTGTTTTACAATGTTTGAATCTACTGAAAACATGTGAAGAGCTCTGTGCAAAGAACACTTCAAAACATGCAATCACACATTTTACACTCTGAAGGACATATTTTCTACATTAAATGTATTTTATTCTTACAGAGACAGGAGAGATGTTTTTATTCTGCCTTAAATCAGAAAGGTTTTATACTCTCCAACGTACGAACAAACAGAACTCACGCACATGGTGATAACTGAGCCAGTTATAACACACACACACACGCATGCACACACACACTCAGTTTTTGTGCTTTTTGCTGCCTGTGAGGTGAAGTCTTTGTGTTTCACTTAGCTTTTTTCTCCTCTGGCTGAATTTTAATTACTCCAACATTATTGAAGATCCACATTTTAATGAACAACAACAAAAAAACCTTGTGTGTTTCACGGCTGCTCTTATCACTCGAACCCATCTCCCATTAGAAAGAGAAACTTAATTAAAAAGATATGACAAAAGGCTTTCAGGCTAAACTGGCTTTTTCAACACTTTCTGTGTCTGAAGCTTCCAGTCAGCAAATGTTCCGACAGCAGCGTGCTCCTCCTGAGCCGTCTGACCTGACCACTAAGATCTGGGCTGCAGGCGCTCATCCTTGCAAAAGTGCGATGACAGAATTGACGTCACTTTGTGGCGATGACGGTCAGGATCTGTGGAATTAATAGAGTTGTTTTGTTTTCACCGTTTGAATTATCTTTTAACAAACTGTTTTCTGGGAAGGGGAATTTTTCATTTTAGTTTTATGCTTCCACTTGTGTTTTATTAGCAGTAATTGCTTTTTCTTTTCCTTCCCAGCCGCCAGACTTCCTTTATTCTCTAAAAGTGTATCTGGATCAGGAGTTCTCCAGGAGTTTAGCTGATTTCTCATTCAGTTGAAGTACCTAAAAGTTTTTTGTGTATGTCTTTTAACTCTGATTTATGAGTCATTCAAGCAGAACAAAGATTAAAACCAGCATAGGATTAAAAGAGACCGTTTAATTCATCTGCTGTCAGTTAGAGGAGAGAAAACAGTTTGAGACTAAAAGCGATGAAGCTTCACTCCATCATGTTCAGTAGCCCAACCGCACAGCAACTGTTAAGTTGGTTCACTAAAGATGCACACAGCTCATTAAACTCACTATAAACCGAGTTACGCTGGGACAAATAATCACACGACCGACAGGCACAGGGCGTCCACACAGATGGCAAAGTGGAGGGAGAGATGTTGTATAGGAGGATATTACAGCATTGTGATGATCGCTGGGGTCACAACAGGAACCAGCTGAGAGCCCAACACGGTTCTGATGACTTTTACAGCTCAGGTTCAGGGTGGATGTTCTCCTTACGCTCGCTTTCTATCACAGAACTCAAGCAGCTTCCTGGATGATGGCTAAAACTAGAAAAGTTGTTTTTATTGTTTGGATTGATTCATGCCCTCTTTGTGCAGCACTCACTCTGAAAAGTCCACAAACTGAAGATCTGGACCAGGACTTAATCGTTTAAACTTTAGTGTCACATAAACGCTGTAATAACTCTGATAGTTGTGTTTTTGTGAGGCTTGAAGGAGAATTCGGTGAGAAACCCAAAATGATGAGATGTCCTGTTAAAGTCTCGTCTGAGCAGCAGAAACTCACCTCAGCAGGTGTGATGGACCTTCCCAGGAACAAATCAACAAACCGGCGCGAGCCGCGTCGCTTTTCATTTCATTTTATTTTTCCATAAAACACCTGCAGTGCAACATTAAAGTGATATTGTAATAAGAGGCAGAGGCATCGGAGGAACGAGGAGGAGAAGAAGCAGCAGAGTGAAAGCTGATTTGTGGAGGATGCCTGGCAGCGGTGATCCCTCCTCCTCCTCCTCTTCCTCCTCCTCTGCAGCTCGTCGGGGTTCAATGTGGCAGAGCGAGACGAGCGACGGCGTTCAAGCTCTCAGAGAGCGACAAGCTCATTTCAGGGCCGACTAATTTCTCCATTATAGGTGCACAATTATCCCAGTGTGACTGCGAACACAAAGATGGGGATATCAGGCAGCAGAGAGGAGCGACGAGGGAGGTTCTCAGACAGAGGGAGATGAGGGCAGATGGGTACAGAGAAAACACGAGTGAAGGAAAAGCGCTTCAAAAGTTTCTCATCCCTTTACTTTGTTCCAGGAGAAATCTGCAGATTAAAGACTCCAACTGGACCTGGCTGAACAAAACTAAAACTGTCTTTAAAGGTGAAGACATTCAGACGTTTTCACCAAAACTGTCCTCACCAGCAGAACAAGTCCCAGTGCCTCCAGTTAGAATAAATGTTCATATTATTCCAGAGGGAAATTAATTTCAGCGCTGGAACATGAAAGATAATGTACATAATGAAAACATGCACACATGGCAGATATTCAAAGTAGCAGCAGCACATGAGATAGCAAATAATAAAAACATATCCGATACGACCACAGACAGCAGGATTAATGAGCAGCAAGATTCTGCTTTAGTAAAACTTTTCTTTTGATTCGGAGGCTGAAAGAAAATCAGACGGTAAAAAAATCCATACGAGGAAAAATAACTGCTGCACAGCAAAGATCTTAAACGTACAGACGCAAGGAAAAAGTTGCTTCAAAGCCTTTTTGGAAGTTTTTTATTTATTTATTTTGGTTATTTGATTAACAACTGAATATATAACCAGCTGTTGGCTGAAACCTTGAAGTTATGAAGTTTAAGTCTTATGCACTACCTGAACCTTTCCACCTTTACTTTGTACATGTTACTTTTCATTTAATGACTAAGTAGTTTTTATTAGATTTCCATAAAAACGGAGCAAATGAGTGCTTAGTGTATTATGTTTCTGCTAGAACAATGATAATAAGTCTCACACCGTTAGAAAGCCTGAATTTATTTCTTGTTAAATGAAGATAAATGTGAGTTTTTTTCCATTTAAAACAAGCTGTGCTGTCAATACCAAACAGCTGATTCTGCTGACTGAAGTCAGAAGAAACCAGACATGTTGGTGATGAGTTCAGAGTGTGTCTACAGCAGTAGGGCCGTTTTGGGTCCAAGTGTGGAGAACTCTATCTGCACTGATAGGTGAACCATTGATGGTGGGGGTAGAGGATGGGGTGATTGGGGCATCTCTGTTTCTAGTAAAATGAGATTTGTCATCAAGTGGGACCAAAGTGATTTCTCCAAGCGCGGGTTTGTCAGATACCTCCTCCAGAATCTGGGACTGGAGAGGATGAATCTGAGACTCCTCACTGAAAGGGACAACGGCTTAGACTCTTCCTTGTCCGTACCCGCCCTCTCTTTTTGAACACGCAGATTTCTTCCCTTCCTTCTTTTCTGATCCTGAGATGCAAATTTGATTGACTTGATCACGTGCCAGTTTTGTGAATTAGATGGAAGTCAGAAAACTTAACTTGCACCTGCAAAAAAAGTGAAATCCTTTGGTGAATTTGAGCCTTTTGGTTCAGTAACTTTTGCAAATTCTGCAGCAAAGGAGAAAAAAGTCCAAAGACGGAGGAGTTGGTCTATTCGCTGGAATGAATTACAGAAACTGATGGAGGGGCAGAATGATACTCTGGTATTTAAATGATCCAACTTAAACTGACATGTTGTATTTGAGATATTTTATATTTATTCAGACATCACTTTTAAAAAATGTTCTTTGCATCTCAGGGCGTCAAACAAACTATATAAAAAACATCACAAACATCTTCAAACTTGATTGAGCCAAACACAAGAACTTAAAAAGAACATGTGAGCTTGTGTTGTAGTTCCTGATTGGTTTTAATTTTTCATGGACCAAAAAGTCAAACTGGGGTTTGTTTTTTAGACTGATGGACGCTGCAGACTGAAGAGCCACCACTCAGCTGGTTTCCAAACAGACAGAACGACAGCGGCGTGTGTTCTATGATCCCAGGCAGGAAAACGTGTAACAATAATTGCTGAACAGTTCAGCAGCTTCCTTCCATCCGTATGCGTTGTTATTTAATGCTTCACTTCCTTAAATGGGTTCAGTCAGCTTCCTTCAGCCGGAGCTCATCGACTCCACCATGATGTACGGCGGTGTGTGTGTCCGTTACAACACAACGTTCTGCTGCGGTTTGATGAAGCTGCTGCTGACACTTTGCTGTGGGCTGTCTTTCTAACGGAATGCAAATTTAGAGGATTTTGCAGAGGTGACGACAGCTTGAAGTTTTTTATTTTCTTTTTGCTGACGAACAAATTTCGAAGAAGTATAGCTTTACAATTTAAAAGAAGGAATCCTTTAACTCCTCTGTCTTCTTCCAGTGATTGAGTTCTCGTATGTGCAGCACAGCATTGAAATGAAATAAAACATATATATATATATATTGTTCTTTTAGAAAAAAATGCACCAGTGTGTGATGACTAATGGGACTTTAACTTCATATATTCATTATAAAATATACTTATTTTCCCCCCACATCTCATGTTTTTTCAGGGTAGTTGATCTTTAAGGGTCTCTTCTTTTTTTGTGAGTGTTCTGTCTGGCAGTAATCAAAATTGTTGTCTAAGTGTCAAAAACAATCCTTGCTAGTTTCCTATCCCAGGTGGAGCGTAATAGCTCCCATTATAATGCTCAAAGTTTGTAAGAATTACTTCTTAGTTTAAATTTAATCTGAACAGACACAGAGACAGGAGTGAAAGGGAAAGGCGGAAGAAGAAAGGAAGAGAGGTGTTGCTGGTGGTTAACCAGAAGAAATAATACAAGCGTTACAAGATATCTGATTCTAGACCTTCAGAAAGCGAGAGAGAGGAAAAAAAAGTCACAAAAATACCACAGAACTGATATAACAGCGCCAAACAACTGATGAATATATAACAATGCTTCTAAAAAACCTACATTAATAATTCATTCATGGTGTATTTAATGCCAACCACAGTCACTATAGTCATTTATCTGAAACTTGTGAGAATAACTTGTGAACACCTGTGTGTGTGTGTGTGTGTGTGTGTGTGTGCAGGCTGTTACGACCCCCAGACGTCTGCTCCGTACATCTCCATGGTGGTATCCTGGAACCAGCACCCCAGACAGTTCCTACAGGACTCCGAGGGCTGGGAACGTTGTTCAGCACCTTGGAGAGCGGCTGAGCGTCCGTCAGTCCCTTGGAGAGTTGGGAGCGTACTTCAGCACCTTGGAGAGCGGCAGAGCGTCCTTCCGACCCATGGAGAGCGGCTGAGATGGAAGTGTCGGCCCGCACCTGAGACTCATTAAGGATCGACACCTGACTCTATTTAAGACTCTTTCCAGAGACATTCTGGGAGGCTCAGTATTAGTCTGAGTCCTCCACGACGGGTATTACGTTACCTTTGGTCCGTGTTTTGCTGCCTGTCAGCCCGTTGCTTATAGTACTTTTGCCGTGTCTTGTGTTCAGAGCAGGGGCGTTATTTGAGCTAGTGCCGGTTATTGTAGGCCATTGCTTGTTTACGGCTTTTATTTCCTCTCTTCCCTTTTTGGAGGGAGCGGTTTAAGTTCACCTTAGCTTAGGCTTTACGTCTTATCCAAGGAATACCTTTGTTGTTTTGGTTTTAATTCCCAGCCGAGGCTGGGCCATCCCTGCTTGGGGTGAGAGCTCGTGTGTGTGGTCCTGTTTGGGCCTGTACCTATTTTTTTGGCCTCTGATAGCTAAGTAAACTCTGTTACAAAGTTCCTCCTTGCCCTGTTTTCTTCTTTACCCTCCGGTAATCTGTGGTACCTTCTTGTGTTGTTCCCCCTTTACCTCCTAGACTAGAAAAGGGGGCATAACACAGGCTCTTGTATATGAAAGGTTTCTCCATAGGAGTGTGAGGAGCCCTAGCCCCCCAAGACCCGTTGCAAAGAGGAGATGTGTATAATCATGATTTATGAACATGCAGGGAGGGGAATCCTGCAGGACGTGTGTCAAAGGGAGGACTCTGGAATTTCCTCATGTGGCTGAATCCCACTTGTTCAGGCTTTGCAAAGGATACTTGCTTGGATTCACGTGTTGAAACTTTGACACATCTGGATTTGTTTGTGCATGAACAGTAATTTTGATGTGAGCATGTGTCATCTAAGTCCATGTGGGACACCAGGTCTCAGGTTGGACACTTTAACAGCTCCTAAAACATTTGGTTTCACTCAGAGCCTTTTTAGCACAACCTGAACAGAACCTTTGTGAGAAATGATACCCTGGTCACGTAGACTCATTTCTAAGATAAAAGAAAAGTCACTAAACTTTTAATCCTTCAAATCCAGCTGACGTTCATATTACTCAGAGGCTCCAAAATTATTTATTTTTATCTAAAAGAAAGCTGTAATCATTTACCGTGGCGAGCTGTGGCAGCATATAATAACAGGTGAGATAATTAGAAGTTGGTATGATGAGAGACCAAAAAGTCCAACTAGACTTAAAGTGCTCTCCTGTTGCAGAAAAACCACATTTCTAACACAAGCGGGTTTCGTGTGAGCAGAAGTACTTTTAAAACAGAGTACAGAACTAAAACGAACATATTTAGTAAATTCAGCTGCTCGTCTGGTTTTGATTCTCCACACTTGTGGATTTTTAGCGATCTCACAGTCGACATTCGGAGTAAAATGCTTTGTTTTGCTCCTCTGTTTCCTCTCCTCCAATTAAAGAAATCTCCCAGGATCCAGCGCAACATTTGTCTCCATTAGTAATGTAGGTTATGAGGAGAGAGCCGAGCATTGTGGGTAAAGCCCAGATGAAAACTTCCTGGAAGCCTCATACTGAGATCCAATTACAAGCAGTGAGCGGCGCGTTATAAGAGAGGGAATCCGGAGTGAGAATCCCCTCGCTGCTCTGAAGCTGCTCGTACTGCTGATTTCAGCAAACACTATAAATCACAGCATCTGAGCATCGATTAGCTTAGGCTGCTCCACTGGCTGCTAGTCAAAGAGCGGTGTGGGGTTACGTAATCAGCTCAGACCAAACAACTCGAAAAAACCTCAAAAACTTGTCTGTTTTACCTCAATCTCATTCTGCTTAGATCACAGATCTAATCTCAGTCCGTCACTGCTTTAATGTTCTTGAGTCTGTCTTCTTGTGGAGGCTTAATCCCACCTGAAACTACCAACAACGTCCCCGTTTTATTATCAGTCATCTGTTCTGTTTCTGTTGCACAATAAAATATTTCACAGCTAATTTAAAAATCAAGTTAATGTCTAAAAAAAGCTCGATTGAACAAAGTGATTCTCAAAGAAAAATCAACATTTTTCAGACGTTAGTATAAGAAGGACCATAATTGAGACACTTTGATGAAAGAGGATCAACAAATACTAAAACACAGCAAAACAAGGCTGACAGAAAGTGACAGAGAGTCAGGAAAAACCAAGCAGTGTTTCTACAGGGAGGTGATTGGAAATCAACTACAGGTGAGCTGATTATAAATGGGAAACAGGTGCTGAGGACATCTATAGATGAAGATTAGTGCTAAAATATAAACAAATCATAACCAACAGTAAAACAAAAGCATGATGAGTTTATTTTCACTCCCAGAAGGAACTGAAGATAGTGTATTATTTTAATTTCATTAAATAAACACTAATCATTTTAGGTTTGGGCTATTAAAGGTGTTTTTTCAAACAGCTGATTTGTCTAATATCAGCCATCAGTTCAGCGTTTCCAGCTCAGAAATGTTCAGAGGTTCCAGTTTGGAACAAATGTGAGAAAACCATCAAACTGATTAAAAACAAAGTTCCTCCAGAGAAGATTGAAGGAATTTGTAGATTTCTGTTCTACAGAACAGAATGTCATGAAATCAAACTGAAGGTAGGACGACCCAGATGGACCTGCATGACGGAAAGGACAAACTAACACCTGATAGTGAGAAAAACTGGGCAGAGACCTGGTTTGATGTTGCAAGCTGAGATAAATGGATATATTTATCTGTAACATAAATCTCAGAACTCGTTTTACAAACATTTCGTTGTTTTCAGATTCAACAGCAAGTGATGACTGATGATTCTGTACGTGATACCCAAGAAAAAGATCAAAAAGTAGAAAACAAGTCCCAAACATGTTCCATAACTCACTGTTGGGGATTCTGCTCTGTTGCTGTTGTGACCTGACGGGGAGGAAGAGGTTGTTCCTGCTGTTTACCTGCTGGTTCTGCTGGTACCTGTATGTGTGTGTTGGTGGACCCCCCTCCCACCTAGACAGATCGCTGCATCTCTCCACCAGCTGACGGTTCGACCTTCGGTTGAAAGACGAACTCCTAACAAGGACAAAGATTCGCCGGTGTTAATCCTTCTGTGTGTTCTGAGCAGATCTGCAGCGACGGCGTCACACCGAGCTGCAGCCATGCGTGGACGATCCCTCATGAAGCTTGGTGTATTTTAGTCTGCCAGTCCGTGGGATTACTGAGTCATCATCTTTGTCAAATATTTGTTCCTGCTGTGCTGGACGCAGCACACTTTTATATCAATAAACACAGAAAAAGAGACACAAATGGAGTGAAAAGCATGATTGTTGTAGGCAAACATAACTCAATACGTTTTTAAAGGCTTCTAGTGGACATAGTGAGGAAATCAGCTGCTTTGGATCATTAAAAAAACACTTTTATCAGGACCTGTTTCAGTCTTAGAAATCAGATGTTGGTTTCTGTTTATAAGGAGATGTTATTATTGTCTGTTGTTTCTCAAAGGGCCTCAGTTATAACAACAAAGAAGACCCAACGTAGAGGCAAACATCCTAAAAAGTGATAAACCAGACAGATTTTCCCAATTACATAGAAACAAACAAGGAACAATCAGGGACTAATTAGCAGCTGCTCATTGGCTAATGATGGACCCTTAATCACATTTTGTTTAATAGATGATTAGAAAATGCAATTAGTCTGATTTGTTCCTCATTTGTTTTTACGTAACTGAACAAACCTTTTGGTGCTTTTTGGAACTTCAGTTTGAATCATTTTGTCTTTTGGACGTGTCCCTGGATCTGTGGTCCAACGGTGAAAAGAACCCTCCAAAGCTCCAAGGTACAGACAACAAACTGTTTTATTCAAAAAGAAACGTGACCATTCCAAAATGGCAGGTTTTAGTTTGACTCCCGGTTTCTTTGCTGAAGTCGTTTCTTTACCATCTCAGGTGAATCGAACCTTTAATCTGATTTATTCTTATATTTTGATTTCCTTTAATTGTTCGTAATGAATATTTAGGGACGTTTTTAAATTTATCATACCATCTAATATCCATCCATCCATCCATCTATCCATCCATCCATCCATCCATCCATCCATCCATCCATCCATCCATCCATCCATCCATCCATCCATCCATCCATCCATCCATCCATCCATCCATCCATCCAGGGTCACCAGCATTAGCAGAGATCCTTGGCACCTGTTGGGGACATGTTGGCAGGCTACATGATCTGGGGCTGTTCGTGTCATTGGTAGGGTCTCCTATGTCTAGTTTTATTGTCAATGAGGATCCAGAGAAAGCATGATTCAGAATCCCTTTCAATGAGTTTGATACTTGAGTTTGATTACTGGAGATTTCCGTCTTGTAAAGAAGAGACTCCTGACTTTCACAGAATCAGTCCCTGATAAGTCCTGAGGCCTCATACTGGTGGGACATGTCTGAAACCCCTCCTGTAGAACTTGTCATGGAAGAATCTAGAGTCCAAAACCCACTCAGGTCCCATCATGAATCACTACTAGTGGCCTAGTGGTATGAATGTCTGCCCTGAGACTGTGAGATTGTGGGTTAAAATCCACAGTTGGGTCATACAAAGTACTTTAAAAATGGGACCCAATGCTTCCCTGCTCAACACTCAGCATTAAGGGGTTTGACTGGGGGGTTAAACCACCAAATAGTTCCCGAGCGCGGCTGTGCCTGCAGCTCACCGCTCCCCCGGGGGATGGGTCAAATGTGGAAAACAAATTTCACACACCAGTGTGACAACTAATGGGACTTCAGCCTTTTAGTGATGGGAGTGTATGAGGACCCTAATAGCCCCAGAAGCCATCTTGGTGAGGTTAGCTTTGCACTAGGTGGAGGGCTAGACAAAAGCATGGTTCAGAAGCTCTTACAATGACTCACATAAAGATACCTCACCTTGTCTAGGGATGGGCTTCACACTGAAGCCAGGCTCGTGAGAGCTCCTTGTGATGGATCCATTACTAATGGGCTCTGGCCAACCATCGCTCAAATGGGCTTCATGGAAACAATCTCCTGGTGACCCACCACCTGCAGGAGGCACTATCAGGAACTGGTGCTTTGTGGACTGGGTGAAAATCAGTCAAATCAAGCCTTGGTGGACCACTCTAAAGCCTGCTGGACTCAGTCAAGGTGAGCTTTGATGTTAAAATAAGTTAAACTGAGGTCAAAGTGGAGGTCACCCACACAGATGTTGGTCTGAAATCTAAACATGAGCATCGACCTGAGATCAAGCATTGTCCCGTTGTTTTCTGGAGGTGGGCTAGCATCACCGTATGGTTCAGGACGTGTTGGCTCTAACACCATCAGACCTCTGAGGGGGAACAGGATGTATCAATCTGCAGAAACAGGGTCGCTACTGCTGAGTGATGGGACGGGTGGCGTGAACCCGTTGACAGGTCAATTATTTCTGCAGCTGAATTACAGCGTATAATATCTCACCCAGCAGAAGGAAGCGGAGATGGAAACACCCCGAGGAGGAAATCTGCTACTTCCTATATATTGACCCAACACCCTTCCAACCTTCCAAATGGTAAAATCAAAGTTCGCTCCTGGAAACACCGTCCGACTCCATGTTCCTCTCTGTGAGGAATAGCTGTCCATCTCTCATAAGTCAGGCTTGTTTTTATTTTATTTTGTTCCTGTTTATTTCAGAGGATTGGAGCCACAGCAGAGAGCTGAGTGGTGTTCTGCTGCGGGCTACAGGGGTCAAGGGTCGGAGGAGTTATTCTGAGGAAACAAAGAGAAGCAGAGATGCTGAGAACCCACCGGACTGATGGGACAGAAACATCACAAAAGAACCAAAAAACTCAAGAATTTCAGACTTCAGCGGGTTTTTCTTCTAATTTGGAGTTTAGATATCAAACCGAATTCATTTTAATAAGAACAACATTTATAAATCTTTGGTAAACCATATGAGTTTGTTTCCATCCCAACTATTCCGTGTCACAGTGCAGCTGCTGAGGACGGGTTCTGATATTTGTTCTGTTCAGAAACTTTAAGTCCTCAAAAAAACCAAACAACTAAAGCTGAATAAAACAGAACAGGCAGCCGTGTTCACCGTCAGTTTCATATTAATGATTCTGTTTCCTCTGATTTCATTCACAAACCCTCTTTGTCTTTAGCAGCTTCGGTCCTGTTCAGTTTATTCTGCTTTTCCTTTCTGTACAATATTGACTTGAATGTTTTTTTAATTCTTTCTGAAGAGTTACAGGTAAAATGACCAACATTCAAGTTTAAAAAACATTGGAATCAAACGTTTGATTAACAAAATAGGAAACCTTTGAGTTAAATTTGATTCTCTCAAGCCTGGGGGTAAACCCTAACACTACCCCTAACCCTCACAAGAACACATAAAAACAAATGTAAACAGAAATTAGCAGGATTTTTATTTGTAAACATAAAATTGAAAATAAAAGCACATAAGTGCTGATCTCAGCTCATTTGGGTCGACATGAACTCCAAAGTCACCACTGATCCTCCTGCAGGGCGCTCGGCGTTTTAAAAACACCGACAGTTTGAGGAGTTCAGCATGGTTTCTCAGGTGGAGTGGGCCGAAGTAGAGCTGTGGGCAGCCTTGTGGAGGTCAGGAGGACCAGATGGGAGGAAGAGCTTCTGACCAATCAGCTCGCAGAAGCTCCAAGGAGGATTAATAACGTCTCACTTCAACACAAGGGTCAGGAAACCGGAGAAGAGTTTAGTAAAGAAAAAAGAGTTCAGATGAAAATCTCACAAATTACCCTGAAGCAGCCCATTCACCTGCTTGAAATGTCAAAAACAAAAGTATTTATGGTCTTATGAGAAGATTTACGTATTTTCGATAGAATCCAGAGAAAATTTTCTAGATTTATTTACTTTTTGCAAATAAAAATAGGTTTGAATAAAATGTGACAGCAGGTTACTACTTTTAAATTGAGAAAATTAATGAAGGCCCCAAGTGCTCAGAAGTTTGGTTCTGATACTTTTACCTGAGCTGGATGATCAGTCAGACAGCAGCTTCTACCACTAAAACAACATCGTCCACAAATGAGGAGGCTGATGGCTAATGGCAGGTGCTTTGTTTGTGGCCTTATAGAAAAAAAACAGAACTTCAATAGGAAGAATATTCCATTAAATTTATTATGAAGGCCCAGAAGGAATGAAACTAAAATGAAAAGGTTTATTTCTGCAACAAAACAAAAATGAAGCTGCACCGGATTATTAATTATAGTTTGTCCACTTGAGGGCAGTCAAACAAGACATAAAAGTGAACTGACTATTTCTGAACAAGTGACCTGTTTGATCACTCGTTTAGCTTTAAGTCTTGATGCCGTCTGCCGAAACCAGAAACATTTTCAAAAATTTGAAAAAAAGTTTACAAAAATGTAAAAATAGAGAAAAGCAAAAATGGCAAACAAACAAACAAACAAACAAACAAACAAACAAACAAACAAACAAACAAACAAACAAACAAACAAACAAACAAACAGATTGGAAAAATAAGCCAAACATAAAAACTAGGGATTTAAACAAACAAACAAAATAATTTTAATCCAATAATACAATATTTTAGTGAGTTCCCTTTAAACAAGTAACCAGTGCAGAGCCATAAAACTGGAGTGATGTGATGTTTGCGAAAGGACTCTCAGAGTGTTTTATGTAATGAAAAAGGTTCATGAATCAGAGACTTTTTCAGAGACAGATTGAGTTTAAAAGCAGAAACTGAGTCAGACTCTTTAACTCCAACCGCTCCCGTTAAGTGTGATTCTCTCGGCTGGCGAGCGGTGAAGCTGCTGCAGCTCCCGTTCCTTCTGTGACTGAATGGAGCTGGATTGCTTTTCCCCAAGGAACAAAGAAGGCTAACTGGGATCCAGCGTGCGTGTAAATATACTCATTAACTGTGGCCGCAGACGCGCAAGCTGTCAAACAGTCCAGTTATAATAATGTTTCATGCATCTCTGACCTGACGCACTGCATCATGACTTAGGAAAAGCACAGAATCCCAACACTTATCTATCGGTGCATTAATGCAGTTATTTCCCCTCCATCGTGGACACAAATGAAGATTAATGACACAAAAACAGATGAAAAAAGGATGTCATGAAGCTAACCTCCATTATTACGAAGCAGTGAGAGAGTGTGTGTGTGTGTGTGTGTGGGGGGGGGGGGGAATCACAGCTGAAAAGGGAATGATGGCTGCATGTGAAGGAAACAAACAGCAAAATATCCAACACGTCATTTTACTGAACACAACTCGCTATCAGAACAATACATTTAATTTATTTTTTCATCCCACAACAACAAAAATAAAGAAAAGTTGAAATATTATTTTTTTAAAGTGCTTATCCTAACCCTAACAAAAGGAAAGGCAGCTTTATTTATATAGCACATTTTATACACAGAAGCAATTCAATGTTCTTTCCAGGAACAACAACACAAAACATTAAAATCAACGTGACAACATAAAACAGCAGATTATTAAATAAAATGTAAAATACACAAATAAGGTTAGATGTAAGAATAAGATAAAAAGATAAAAAACAGTTTTATACAAAATATTTATACTCTTATTTACAACTTTATCTATTTTGAAACAGATTAAAATAAATGATGATTAAATAAAGCTTTAAATTGTATCTCAGTATCTCAAAAACACAAAATACATGAATACATCTAATAAATAATGGGTAGCACTTTAAAATAAGGGTCCCTTTATTACATTACCGTTATTGTTAACTATTACATGTCCTTAAGGGTAAGACAAAGGGCCGGGGGTGGGGTCTGCTTAGTAATGCATTATATAATATGGTTAAGCAGTTGTTAATACTTTATTTAATAGTTTATTAATGCTTAATAATGCACTAAGTAACGTTAATAAAATGACCCTCATTGTAAAGTGTTTTTTTATTGTTTATCTCTTTGTTAAAAATTAGCTTGCTGGATGATTGCACTCTATCATACTTTTCCATTTATAAATTTTATTAATTCTTTTATATGTGCAAAACTACATTCTGGTTTTGCATCCATTTGTCTCAAATACGTAAAAATCTACCACTTTCTGGTAGATTTGGAGAGAGCCAGACTGCCAATCTGTTGTTTTTTGGGAGGACTGAAAACGAGCAGTTTCCAACTAATTCTGAATCAGATCTGAAATCATGGAAGCTGCATACATGTGTGATTAGTGCCTCAGTGCTGTGAGAACATATTGCAGAAATTGAGAAAAGTGCTTAAACTTCTCTTCTTGTCATGTCTTTCGGTCACTTCTGGTCAAAGCAACCTCTGTCTTAGAGGAATCTTCAGAGTTGATTCAAGTATGATTAAGATCTGGGAACCCTCCTGAAAAGAGAACTCTAAAATGCTCATTTTTTATTTCCTAACCTCTTAGTTCTGACTTTTGTGTGACTTTCTGTTGATTCTTCCTCACTACCTTCTCTTCATTCTGCTGTTTCTACCAATTCTGTCTTTCTCGGGATCTTGTGATTACCTTTTCTCTATTCATTCTTTTTTATTCTTCCTTCACATTTTTTTATCTAAATTTTTCCCTTTTCCCCATTTTTTATTACAATATTTTTTCATAATTTTTTATTTTTATTTTTTGTGATTTTTATCTTGAGAGGCGCTATATAAAACATTGTTTCATTCTTCTTCTTCTTCTTGCCTTACAGCCTGGTGCTCCATTATCCTGGGAAGACCTTGGTCACCACCAAACTGTTCTTGGATGGTTTGGAGGAGTTCCCCTGGGAGGATGCTTAGGTACCATTCTTCATCCATGGATGTCCTGACGCTAAACTGTGAGTGAGTCCACTCTCTTGGCTGAAAATGAATGTTCTCAGGATGCTTTACAGTTGGCAAGCCTAAGGAATGATGGGAGTGCTCACCTTTTCTTCCCTAAACAAAACATTTTTTTAAATGCCCCAAACAATAAGAGGGGGATCCATCAGAGAAAATGGCCTCCAGTTCTCAGTAGGCCAACTCCTGAGCAAGTTCTAGACTGGTGGATCCCTGATTCCACTGCTGGATCACCTTCAGGAGATGGTCCCATGCTGCTGGATGCATGAAGACTTTCTCACAAATTCAATGGAACTGAGTTTTTGAGGAAATATGTTTATTTTCATAGCAAAGACAGGCTCATCTGACTATTTTTACTACACTATAGAGTTTATACGAACTGTCTTCGTAAAAACCGAGGCAGCACATTTGCTGAATATTCATTTTTGTGTCATTCTCAGAACATTTCCACAATAAGGTCCACAATTCAACTTTGAGTTATATTTTTGGTTCCCAGAACCAGGAATGTTAAAGAAAGAATGCATCCTCTCTGGGTTTAGTGTGAACAAGGTCTGAGCCGACAGGAGACCTCATTAGGAATGTTTGGGGATGTTTTTCTTTAAGGCTCCAAAATAAGAAAAGTAAAAAATAAACGCCATGACGGTAAAATGCCTCCTTTAAGTGAATCACCTGGGAGGCTTCCTACTTCACAAAGAACAAAGAGATCCATGACGAGTGATCTGGGACCTCCAGGAGCCGCAGTCTTCTGGGAATCATCCCATGATGCTCTTGGGAAAAAGAATTATGGAATAAAATGTTTTTCCAGCAAAGCGATGGCAGATGGCCAGCTGCTGACGGCAAGGTCAAACTGGAAAAATCTCTGGGAACAAGAAGATGAAGTCTGACCTGGTGTGTGTTTATACATGGGAATATAAATTAGCTTGTTCCCATGGGATGGGGTGCCATGGCAATTACTTCTTGTTGGGAAAACACTCATGGAAAGTTGGAAAGACAGAAGATGGAGGCAGCAAGATGAAAGGAGACCAATTTTGACTTCTTGTACCACTGAGTCATCAAAGAGAGGCTCTGTGTCGCAGCAGTTTGTTAGGAAACAGCAGCAGAGGGCTCTCTGGGCTTATTACTGTTATGGAAGGAAGCCACACACACACACACACACACACACACACACACACACACACACACACACACACACACACACACACACACACACACACACACACACACACACACGCACGTACACACACACACACACACACTGAAGTGTCCTTGAGCAACACTGTGACTCCCAGGAGCAGGAAGCTCCTGAACTCTGAGCTCCCAGTATGTGTGGAAAATCTAAATCCTGGAGGGAGAGTTTCCCGTGGGGACACAGCTGTGGGAGCAGCTGGACTAACAGTGGTAGTTTCTATAATTATCGGTATTATTACAGACTTGGACACTGAGCTGGATGTGTGGCAGGAAGAAAACCAGCTTATCAGCGATGTTCCACTAATGGTCAACGATAATAAGAGACATGGGAGGTGAATGTTTAAATTCCTTTTTGTCAGCATTTCTTTCTTTTTTTCTTCTTCTCTAATTAAATATTTTCTGTTATTATTATTATTATTATTAGTAGTAGTAGTAGTAGTAATAGAAGTAGTAGTCGTAATAGTAGTAATATTAGCAGTAGTAGTAATTGTACTAGTAGTAGTAGTAGTAGTAATAGTAGTAGTAGCATCTGCTGCAACAGCAGCAGTAGTAGTAGTCGTAGTAGCAGTAGTAGTAGTAATATTAGTAGTAGTAGTAGTAGCAGTAGCAGTAGTAGTAGTATTAGTAATAGTAGTAGTAGTAGTAGTAGAAGTAGTAATAGTAGTAGTAGCTGTAGTAGTAGTGGTAGCAGTAATAGTAGTAGCAGCAGTAGTAGTAGTAGTAGTAGTAGTAGTAGTAGTAGTAGTAGCAGTAGTAGTAGTAGTAGTAGTAGTGGTAATAGTAGTAGTAGTAGTAGCAGTAGTAGTAGTAGTATTAGTAATAGTAGTAGTAGTAGTAGTAGTAGTAGTAGTAGTAGTAGCAGTAGTAGTAGTAGTAGTAGTAGTAGTAGTAGTAGTAGTAGTAGCAGCAGCAGCAAATAATGAGTGAATGTTTGACTGGCTCCACTTTTCTCTTGATGGATTTAAAGAAAATATTTTCAGATCTAGTTACATGTTTTATTCCATCACTCACATTTTATCCACCTTTTCTCATGACTGTTATTGTTTCCTTTACAAAATGTCAGTGACATAACTACTACTGCTACCACAGCTGCTGAAGGAGCTGCTCCACCAAGGTAACATTTTTTTCTGATGATGGCTTTTCAACTCAAGGTGGAGACACTCCACACTGACTGACCTAATGAAATCAGTCTATCTTGAACTGAGAACTCTCAAGAGTTTACAGAAAGATTTCACAGTTTTTAAACATCCGTTTGGAAATACCTGCCAGGATTTACTCAAGTAGGAACAAACTAAACACAAATTTGTAGGAAACTGCAGAGTTATGCAGTAAAAATGAAGTCAAACTAGTTGTGTGTGGAAATTTGTTTTCCGCATTTGATCCATCCCCTGGGAGAGCGATGAGCTGCAGCAGTGGCTGCGCTCGGGAACTTTTTGGTGGTTTAACCCCCCAATCGAACCCTTTAATGCTGAGTGCCAAGCAGGGAGGAATTGGGTCTTCGGTATGACCCGACCGTGGATTTGAAGCCACGATCTCCCAGTCTCAGGGCGGACACTCATTCCACTAGGCCACTGAGCTAGTTGCTCAGATGTTTTCTTTCAAAATAATCAGAAGTTTAAACAGATTTAACATACAAGACTACAAACAGTATGTGGAGAGCTGAATCAAAATTGTTGATCTGTTTACATAAAAAAATGATAAAGTCCAATTTTTGTGTTTATGGAAAGCAGAATAAAGAATGAGAAACTGAAACAGTTCTGTGAAGTTTTTTTTTAATTAAAACAACAGGTGTTGGTGAAAGACTTTTATTGTGAAGAATTTTCTAAAGGCAGTTTTTAAATAACCTTAAATTTACTTAAACATTTAGGACACCATGCAGACTCAAGAACAGTGGTTAAAGAGTCAGGAATCGTTTTATAGTAATAAAGGGTGGAGAGTATGGAAGCCCTGAAAGGCAATGGAAAAATGTTTTGTTATGGCAAGTTTCTAAGTTTTTTTTATTTCTTTCCCACTTCTCATCCAACAATCAACAAAATAGTGTGATTTTTCTATTGTTGAAGTTTTTTTTTATCTTTTAAATTTTCATTTTCCATTTCTGAGCAAGATGGAGGACTACACCTTGTTTCAGAATAAAACTAGACACAGGGCCACAGAATGATGCAGCTGTTACGTTCCACAGCGTGATGATGAAAGGAGTTCATTAAGGAGGAAGCACGTCTCACCTCCTGTCTCACCTCCTGCAGCAGCTCTGATCCTAGGAGCTGCTAACACTTGCCTCAGGCTCCAACAACCTCTTTGTCCATTTAAAACTCCTCCACCTGCTACTCTGCCGCTGACATTTGGATTGAGATTACTTTTTATTATTGTGGCAAACTCAATGCATTTTGGGTAAATGTTGGAGGTCAGGGTCGCAGAGGGAGCAGCTTGTTTTACAAAGAGAAGCCCGGGGCTGAAGCTGCTGCCCAAAAAACGTACTACACCTTCAAAGGAGAAGCTCTAAAAGAAGCACAACAAACTGTGGTAAATTAGTCATAAAATGTGGTAATGTTTAGTGTGTGTCTGTAACAGACTTTTATTTTGAAAATTACCGGGCATTTTACACTGAAACCGAGTGTGATTTCCCGTATAGCCCTATGTTAAACTGCGGAAATTGAAGCATCCCAGAAGAGGCACGCGGCAAAAATAGAACCCAATCCTATCTTTAGCGGCGCGGCGTGCCGCTTCTGGGATGCGTCTGGAAATTGCTGCGTCACGGCTGGTTTGTGACACCCCCATAGACTATAATGGATTCTATTTGAAACAGCGACATTCTGCTGCCGTTCCGCGCCGCTGATGCTTTCAGTGTGAAGTAGCCTTAAGTGTGTCATCAGGTCTTTCTCCTCCCCATGAAGCTAGACTCTGATCTGAAACCCGTCTCCCCTGGAAGTGTCACTAACGCCCACTTTCTCTGAGTAGACTCCGAGCATAGAGCGGTTGGTTTCATGCTGCAGTTGAGAATGTTTTAGTCTGACCGTCATTAAACATCCACTGGTACCAGAGTGGATAATCTGACAAATTACTTCTGCATCTTTGTGTTCTGTCCACAGATGCACGTAATGGCCAGAACAGGTCATGTGTCTTAGGGCCGTGAAATACTTGCTGTTTAGTGATGCATACGCATGTTTAAAATGGCTGCCATGCGTAGCTTGCATTGATTTGAAGCGTAGTTTGTGCACGTCCCCCGAAATTAATGCGACGCGACACGACGCGCCCGAATGCTGAAATATACGAGCAACCAGTAGGTGGAGTTGACAAAACGAGCGAGACACACTCACCATGGTGACTCCATCTCTGGTTTAGAGGTCTTTCACATCATCTACGATACCGCTGCTGTCTTTTTTTCTGCCGTAATCTCAAAATTAACCAGTTACTGATTTATTTTATTGACGCCATGTTTGTTTTGGTTGCCCCGGCTCTCTAACCGGTCTGAGGACTCTCGTCTGCCCCCTAGTGGAACACTCCGGTACTGCATGCAGTGCAGCGCTGTGTAACAGCAAGTATATGAACAAAGACGCAGCCTGCTGCCTGCGCCAACGCAAGGTTAAACAGCAAGTATATCACAGCCCTTAGGCAACTAAGCTGTTGTAGTAGGTTTGGTGGGTTAGTGGATAGAGCACTTGCTTTGCATGCTGTTTTGATATGACCTTCCACCGGTTCGAATTCCGGTCTCAGCAGTAATTTATTTTCTTCTTTTTTAGCTACACTTGCCAGTATTATGTTTTCAACCCTTTACTGGTAAACTGTTTAAAATATAAGGACTGATCTTTTTTTTTTTTACTTTCTTTGTTTCTTTAGCCAGCGTGAGGCCATGAGAGCTGAGCAGAGTCAATCAAAATGCAGCTTTCAAATTACCAAATTCAAAGATCTTTAGAGACAAAATATTTTGCAGAAAATAATCAATAAAACTAAAATATAAAAAAAATTAAATCTGCTTCAGCCGGCTAAATAAATTACTGCCGACACCGGGAGTCAACCCGGCATCAGCAGATGGCAAAATGAGGTGAAAGGCAGATGCTTCATACTCTAGACCACCATAGCCAATACAACAACTGAACTGCCAAAGATGCAGCTGCTGTACACGCGTTTTGTGTGGGCATGCGCAGCGTGCCAGCACTGTTTCCAAGGACGCTTTCTTCTCATTTGTTGCTTCGTCGTGGCCCATGATGCTTTGTGGGTTATGTAATGAATGGGTGGAGCTCAGGCTGCTGGAGGTGGCGTTGACTGAAACAGACCGTTTCATTTCCAGGTACAAAGACAGGCTGACAAAAATAACTCATATTTAAGATAAAATGACATCTCACTAGTGCCAACGGTAAGATTTTAGTATAGACTGTGCCTACCTTTGCCCTCAAAGGTTTAAAATAGTAGCTGGTCCCTTTAAAAACTCCAACAATAAATACATCATCAGCACTATGGAATGTTTTCAGAATAACTCTGATGGAGGGAAAGAAATATTTACTCAAATGTACTAACTTATATAGAAAAGCGTTAGAGACAACACCGACTGTTTAGTATGCTGCATTAGACACCCCAGGCTGCCTATATTCCAAAACAAGGTTTTTTAATTCTACGGCCCCTTTAAGTGTTCCACATAGATGCTTTATTAGGGCAAACTCAGGAGCTCTGATCCCCATGTGGGGATGTGTTAGTTTCAGGTAATCCCTGGTTCTGTCCAGGTTCTGGCCCTAATCGTGAACGATGTGAGCTCACCTCCACGGCTGGTTGAATCCTATTGGTTCAGGCAGCTGCTACAAATAACACAGCTGTGTGTGTGTGTGTGTGTCTGTGTGTGAGGGAGCGAGAGAGTTTGACTAAACAATTGTCTTTTTTTATTTACTTGGTGGATGTAGTGATGTTAAAGGCCAGTTGCCAGCTGCCACGCTGATTTCCATTTGACTCTCTCTTTATACATTGATACCTCCCCCTTGCTGCCTTCCCCTTGCTGCCTCTTCAGAATCGGTGGGTGGTTTGATTGAGTTTTACAGGCAACACAAAACGCATGTGGCCTTGATTCCCCTCTCAATGTGACAGCATCAGCAAACACTCTCCGCTGATACAGCATCGCCCCTCGCAGCGCTTAAAGAGTCCCAACTGTCAAACACTCGGCTGCCGCTGGCGGGGTGACATTTCTGAGGCCAGAGAGCAGCCACGAGGGTCAGTGAGAGAAAGGAGAGGCTTCGAGGAAGACAAAAAAGGAGGGAAGGGAAAGGAAATGTCAGGCCGAGCACTGGGACTGCTGAGCCCCAGGATAACCAGAGGGAAGAGCTGGAACAGAATGCAGGAATCCTCTTCTGTGTGTCGCTTTGTTTAATCTCTTTGTTGCATGTCTGATGTTTATGTAACATGAGATAATTCCTCTAATTCTGATTTCTGAAGCCCTTTAAATGAGTAAAGTGGAACTCCAGCAGGCTGCTGCTAAACAGTCAGTGCTTGTGCAGAGTGTTTGCTAAAAGCTGATTCTGGGGCTGAATGTTATTTTTTTTAGGAATTCTTTAACGTAAAATACTCTCATCATCCTCTTTGTAGATATATCTATTTAGATAACTTCCTGAATGGCCTCTGTTCAGGAAAATGACGTTTATGCCCATCAGCTAGTTCTCAGTCAGCTTAAACTTGCTGAAGGAGGAAAAACAGCTCCTTCTCCTAAAGTTCCCAGAGTGAGCGCCAGTCCCACCAACCCATAGGGATGGTGAAGCTGGTGGATAGAGAGGACACCCTTGGCTGCGAAATATGGGGGCCAAGCAGCGGAGGGCCCTTCCCATTCCGGAGCAGCCCCCAACCGAGCAGGCAGCCCGAGATTCCCGAGATCCCAAGTCAACAGCCAGCCACCCACCATGCCACAGCATGGGCCAGGGCCTCCACTATAGCCTAACCCGTGGGCACCCATCCTCACCCATCAATCCCTGCAACGGCCCCAAAGCCCTACAGGCAGCTCCAGATCCTCAGCCCTGCCAGAATGACAGAAACAGTGGAGGTGAAGCACGTTCCTAACTGTCCGCCCTCTTTTTCATATTTTTGAATAATTTTCTTGAGCCAGTATGTGCTTAAAAAAGTTTATATACATGTATTTCTGACTGATTAAGCTAGCTATGCCGACCTTTGTGTGTTGATAGTTTTCTAAATAATCTCCCATAATGCACTAGGATAGCCTTTATCTGCATCTTCCAGGACTGTGCAACCGTTGGTGTGTTTTATATTATAATTTTTAAACCCTCAGCGCTGTCTGTCAGGCAAGAGAACACTCAGTACAGCAGTCAGCGCCTGTTCGTGTCACAGCAGCGGCCCGAGTTAAACACGACGGGCCGGCGGGGATCCTGACTGCACGGCAAATATCAGCTGCCAGTCGTCCGACTCGTGACCTTTTCTGTGATTCTTCTGCTGCAGGCGAGTGAGCAGAGAAAACACTTCGCACCTGGAGCCGCTAACGTACAGCAGAGCAGACAGTGTGTGTGTGTGTGTGTGATACTGTAAGATGATCAATAAACTTACAAAACTCAGACTTTAAGTTTCATCTGAGAATTTCCAGAACAAAGACAATCAACAAAATCTGAACCAGGTTCTAAACAAACATCTGCTTTGATTTTTATTTTTTATTCAGTTTATAACAAGTTAAGTTCTTGGAAGTGAAGTGTTGATGACCTTTTTAAAAACATAGCTTGTCCAGATGAGTTATTTTAGTTTCAGAGGATAGTTTGAGAATCAAGTGAAAATATCAATAACAGCAACAACTTCCTGAAGACAGCGTCTACTTTCATGTAAAACTTTCAGCAGTGTTCTAAAAATGAGTTTAGAGTTTAGAATGTTACTGCGTTGGTGAAGTTTCTTGGACATCCAGGTCACAGCAACCTTAGCATGTGTAGAAAAACATCTCGACCTCTTCCATGCTAACAGAATAATGAACCATAAACACAGACCACGTCTTCCTCTCCCTGCTCAGGTTTATTAGCTTCACAGGAATCCTACCTTCAGGAATGTGACCAGAACATGTCACATGTGAACAAAACATCATAGACCTTGCAGCTGGAGCCGCAGCACAGATCTGTGTTCCTTCTTTAACTGGAAGGTGCAGGCTTTTGTAGGCTACCACACCTGAGGTGTAATCCGGGTTGATCTCAATCAGCTGCTCCAGTGAGGGAGAAGGGGCAAAGCCCCTTTCTGCTGTGCCTCTGTCCGTGGTCCTGAAGAGATGGGAGCTGGAGTAGGAGCTGTACCAATCTCCTTCACCCTCCCAGGTCGGACAGGCGGCAGCTGTAACAAAAACACAGAGAAACTCATATGTCAACCTTGTCTCTGACCTCCTTTTTGATTTTCATGAAGAAAATGTGTTTGTAAAAGTTAAAAAAGTACAACACCTAAATATGTTGTGTTGTTTTCCTGTAACTCCCTCACACACCGTCCCACCCTGCAGGTGTGCAAAAGTAAAAGCAGCTGCAACCAGCAGAGGAAACTTCTCACCTGAATGCCGAGCTTCAGCCATCCGTTCCCAGGACAAATGAGACAGAGAGCAATGCTTCAGCTGCTGCGTGACAGATGACTGGATGTTCTGTAGATTCCAGATTCTCAGTTCCACCTTCGTCAAACATAACCTGCTGCCATTTGTTTCTTCTGCAAACACAAATGGATGTAATTTGTTGGACAACTTCAGGAAAGTTAGCAGGAGGAGAAAAGTTGCTGGAGTGTGAAGCACCACAGGGATTTCTTCTCTACCTGTACGCTTTGGTTATTTCTTTCTTTAAGCTGTCAATCAGAGCAGAGCTTGAGGTCTTTTTCTTTGATTTGGATCCAACACAAACAACAACACCTCTTCGTGCAGCTGAGTGCGTCTCGTGGGAAACAGACGCCCTCCTGGCCCGTGAAGAAACAGAGACTAGATCAACATTCACAGGACACGTGAAATCAGATTCCAGATGCTCTCTATTCCCTGTCTGACTTCCCTTGCAGGTGTTTATGTCCCGGCTGTAGGTAAAAGCTGCATCGAGCTGTTTTCTTACCTGCAGACTTGTCTCTTTATAAACAGTTTCTCTCCGCTTCTGTTTGCCTTCATATGGGGTTTTCTTTTATCATTATTTTGTCTGTTTTTGCTGTTTTCACATGAGAAAAAAGTTCTTAGACTCAACAAAACACGATTTTTACAAGTAAAACTGGGACTTGATCTCCAAAATAAACATTCATGAACAGCCTCTGTTCAGAGAAACAGTTTTTATTCATTCAGAAATTACTGAATGATTTAAAAAAGCTTCAGTTTCCTAAGTTACTTAACCAGTTTATACATTTTTAATACATTTTTATAGGTTTCATTTTTTCAAGTGAAATTCTGTATGAATTTGACTTAAAATTCAGTGTTTAGTTGTTCATTTAAAGGCATAAATATAACTAGCAGCAGCTAGATGTAGCTATAGCATTGCCATATAATAGAATAATTCATTGTAAATTGATCACATATTATAGTTGGACAATGAAACATGAAATGAAAATCTAATGCCCTTTTAAGCACAGGAGCAAATGTTTGTTACAAAACACAAATCCTCATTTAAATTGATCTAAACAAACAACAAAAACTTAAAACATGAGTAAAGAATAAAATCCAATAGATAAAATGCACATGTACCTGTCTGTAGTGTGATACAGGACGAATCTCCACCTGTAGAGTGCATTTAGAGCATAGCTTATACTTCCAGTGTTAATGAACTAAACAGTTCACGTATGCTTTAACGTTTTAGTTTGTCATAATACAAGTCAGCTTCACTGACCCAAACCACAATTATAAAATTATAACAGGAACCATCTGAGACAGATTTGTGTTGTTTTCTTGTTTTGTCTTTGGTCTGCATGGTGGCACAGCTGGAAACATGTTTGCTGTGACCTTTTTGTGTTCTCCACATGCATGTGTGGGTTTCCCACTGATGAAACATGCATGTGTGTGACTCTAAATTTTCCTTAGACAAGAGTGAGTCTGTGGAATGACCCACTGTGACTGTTATGGCTGCTTTGCCTCAGGAGCAGGAGTTCAGGACCACGGTCAGCATCATCTCATGCTTCCCAAAGAGAGTCCTCACCGAGGACAGAGGCTTCCTTCCCTCTTCCCTCTGGAATGACTCCCTGCACAGCTGCACCCAATCACCTGATCAGCTCCAAGGAGCTTAAAGTAGAGCTGACAGAAGCAGAGAAGCCTCAGATCTGTGCTGATGCCCCAATCACTCTGTTGCTATAGCCTGAGAAGGCTTGGTTTGTAAAAGAGCTAAAGTACTCTCGGTAAATTGTTAGAGAGAGGAAATGAGTTGGTTCATTTCTGTTAGCTTAGAGTTAGTTTTAACAGTAGTATAGCCTTTGGGCTTAGTTTGGTTTGTTTGAATACTTTTCTTCTTTAAAATAATCCCTTCTATAATAAAAAACCAGTTTGTTTTATCATCTTGCACACGCCTCTTTATGTTACCCCATCCTTTAGCCTAGCTCAGCTGCAAGGGTCATAACAGTGTCTGCCATAGCAGTGTGTGCTGGCAGTATTACCCCAGGTTTCTGCCATGACGTGTCTTTTGAAAGTGACTAAGTAGCTAAGCACTAAGCATATTGTCAGTCAGTCGCTTGTGTAGTCCTTTCTGTTTCATAATATTCTTCCAGTGCATCTTGATGGAGGCTCATACATGCCATCATGATTCTAAGAGCATTTCTCAGATGGTACTCATCACCTGCAGTTTGTAGTGATCCATGTTGTTATGGCATTTCTTAGCATGCCTTGCTACTGCCTCATCTACCTTTAACCTTTATCTGTTTTTCATTTTTCCAGTCTGCATATCTGATCGAAAATAATAATTTTATTTTTCAAGCGAAAGCACAAAATCTAAACACTTAAAAACTTAGAATTCCCGTATTTCCATGAAAATGAAGCACCTGTAGGAATCCTGCAAAGACTCACACCTGAGATCTAAAGCTGCTGACTCCCATCCTGACTTATCTGAAGGTCAAAACTTGAAGATGCCAAAGGAATCGCGTCATGTGCAAAAAGCAGAGACAGCAAACTCGATTTGGTTGTGCAAACCCTCTCTCCAAAACCTGCAGGTTAGACTCTGGGTCCGTTGTTTGAAGCTGCCCTTTGAGAGCAATCAGATTTTTGCAGAAGAAGCCAAAATAAAACAAATGATACACACACACACACACACACACACACACACACACACACACACACACACACACACACACACACACACACACACACACATACACACACACGCAGGTAAGGCAGAAAACTCCCGACTCCAACTGTTCCACTCTCAGCTTGTCACAATTTCATCACGAGTCGTTGTGCGGAGACAAAACCACGGAGCCCATTGATCAGTAAATCAGATTTCTGTTCTGCGGCGCCACAAACACAGATCCATTGTTTGTTGGAACAATATGGCAGTGAATGATGAGCCGTGTTACTGATAGCAGCAGTGCTGATAAACAACAGTCTGCATAACAATGACCTCACAGTCACAACAGGCTGAACAGAAAACCTCCTCAGTCAAATCACACAAAGTTTCTCAGCCCAAATTAGTCCTCCGAGAGCGGCGCTATAATTAACTAAATACTCCACGGCCGTAACATTCCATTCTCTACCTTGGCAAAAATAATTGCAGTATTATTTTCAGCATTAATTAACTGGCTAAGACTTCTTACAAGTGTAAAAATTTAATCCCTTTTCTAAATCCTATATAATTTAATGTGAGGGAAATCAAATAAATAAGTGTCTGTGGCTCCTCTGTGAGAGGGTTTGATATGGGTGATTAGGTGAGCAGGGCGTGAAGAAGCCCATTAGGATTGTATGGTGTCATCACAGCAGCTCCGGGTGGCATTCCTAATCCACTCCTCAGCCCACAACCGCTCGCCATTTTCTCTCTGCCGGCTGCAGCAGCAGCGGCGGCGTAGACAAGACGAGCGGCCATTGATTGATTCTTATCCCACTAAGGAGACGGGAGGCAGATAAATGCCGAGGTAATGAGAGGCAATTATGAGGCATGAAAAGCTTTATTATAGAGTGAAAGTGTCCTCGTGTCGCCGATGCTCCGGCAGCAGAAGAAAAGCTGAGAGAGTTTGCAGGATATTCAGAATGCTAGCGTGCGGGTCAGGTCTCATGAATGTTTTAAGAAACTCAGCTGGATCTGAAAATGGAAGGTTGGATAACCAAGCAAACGGGAAGTTTTTCTACAGTTAAACCCGACATGATGAGAATTGTTAAAAAAATGATGTAAAATAGAAATGTAAATCCATATCTGCTGTACTCATAAAACAATCCACCTGTTAGTACACACATGCATAAATAGAGTTTGTTACCCTTCTGGTTTGTTTCAGCTTTCTCACCAGAATTCCTTCTTCTCTCATTAATTACAACACAGTCATTTTCCTGCAGGTTTCCTGCCAGTTGTGTTCTTGTATGTTCATAAATGCATTTAGTCTTATTCTTTATTTGGGTTTGATGTTATTAAATTACTCTCAGCAGTCTTGGATTTCAGTCCAGTCAAGCTGAGGCTGAATAAAACTAAAGTTGCAGTCATAAAATAATTTCTTCATCACACATTGTCTCTATGGTGCGTTCGATTTACCTCAGAAGTCGGAACTTGGAACTGGGAATGATGTCACACCTAAGTTAACAGCATTCTGGATACCGCAGTCAGAGAAGTTGGGATTCCAATATGGCGACGCTCTCGAAAACAGTAGCCATTGTTTGTAGATTCCTCTTAATAACACCATTTTAAGATGTATGTTCGACATGCAAATGACACTTTTAGTGTTGCATGCACTACATATAACATTGATTTCAAATGCACTATTATAAGTGTGTCTTGTAAAATAAACACGTCAACCAAAACGTACTGTTGCTGATATGGAGAGCAGCCATTTTGCATGTCGAGGTCGGGGTTCTGAAATTCTTCCAACTTTTCGAATGAAAGGTCTGACTTTGGGGGGGTGTTTCAGTTTATTTTTCCTATTCGGAAGTCGGGATTTTCGAGTTCTGAGGATCTAATCTAGTTTGTTAGATTAATGTCTGCAGTCCACTGATTGTTGGTTGATTACTGGATTCCATTTGGCTCAGGACTCAGAAAATAGACCTGGACCTGGGAATGATATCAGACCTGACCATGTTCCAGTTGTGAGTTTGAACACCAGTACGATTCACTAATAGCTGTGCCTGGGACCGGGCTAACTAGCAACGCAAGCTAACAACCTGTCTCTGCGTTCCAATGTAGCAGCAACAGGTTGATCGCAGCGACGATCGAAACGTCAGCACAATAAGGTAAAGAAAAGATCTATCTGTGTTTTATAAAGAACAAAAAAGTAAAAGAATTACGAAAAACACACACAGTATGAACGTACCAAAGATGAACAGGTTGACTAGACATGAGACAGGAATGTGTGTTTGACTGAGTCACCAAGATAGAAACCAGAAAACAGTGAAAAAATGTTTATCACTGTAGCAATAAAAAAACTTTTCATGTGTGAGGCGGCCATGTTGGATTTAGGAGTCAGAGCTGGTCAAGAATTCTATTTGATTTTTCCAAGTTGCCAAAACAACACAACAATTAAACCAGCTCTCCAATAACCCTTTTCTGGCCCCTTAAAGGCATTTTTTGACCAATGTGATGTAAGTTTCAGGTCAGGAAGACCAAAAGTTTCTGCTACTGTTTAAAACCTGCTCCAAACTAGCTCATGTGACATTGTTTTATTTTATTTTCACATGACACGGGTATTTCAGCAGAAATATGTAACCTTTTCTGCTATATAAGGAGCTACATTTAGCTGCTGCAGGTGATATTTAAGTTTGTAAATACAGAATTTTTAATAAAAACAAAACAAAAAACCCCCACCAGATTCCATGTAAAGGATCCCAGAATTCCATGTAAATAGCTGTCATGTGAATCTAAAAGTGATGTACAGGTTTACAAAATACCATCACACGTACCTCTTGGAAGTTTGGGGTATTGAGCTTTTTTAGGATTACAACAACACACTTTGGTCTTGTCCACACTCAAGCTAGCCGTTAGCTCATCAATCCAGAAGGACATAAATAACATTTCTCTGATCAGATGTAGTTCAGGAGACTATCTACAGTAAGATGTGAATGATTTGTAACATTTACATGGACATGCTCTGCAGAATAGCTGAAATAGTTGGATGGCTCTGATGGGCCTCATGATCAATCCCACATCTTTTTCTGACGGCTACAGTAAATCAAGCTAACAGCGTTCTGGTAGAACAGCCTTTGTTCTGTTCTCTTTGTATCCTGGGAACTTTGCCTGTTCATAACTTTTAGCTATTGTCAATAAAATGTAACCACAATAGTTTTTGATGCATTCAGCTTTAGGAACAATGAAATGAATTCTTTTGGTCATTGGGTCTGGAGAATAAATGAATGTGTTTAGCGGCCTTTAAAGTTCTGTAGTTATTCTGTTTGAAGGCACCGCTGATGGATGTTTTCACCTCCAAAGTTGGGTTCTGCACAGGGTTGCTCACCAACACGATTCTGTCTGTGTTCTGTTTGAGCCTTGGACCGCCTGCAGTGCAGCTGTTGGGATGTACACACTGTTCTGCTGCTATTCTTCAGCACTCTCAGGAGATGAAGCACATAAGATCTTCATGTATATAAAAAAAATCTTGAAAGGAATTCTTAACATGGACTCATCAAAACGATGCAAGAAACCTCAAAAAGGCTTTTGATCAGACGGTTAAAAGTTTGATCAGTCGTCAGATGAGTCGGAGAAGAGACGATAACAAAATGTTTTGATCCAGCAAATAGAATAAAGGTGGGTAAAACATAAAGACTGCAGGCAGAATCAAATCAAAATGTTTCTTCCTGCCTCTGAAGTTTGGAGATCTTTTTTTAATGCTAACTCCAGGTGTAACTCTGCATAAATGAATAAATGTGGTTTCTTTGTTGAAGTAGAACATATCTTTGACTAGACAACGGGAGCAGAAATGGTGGCTTTAATTGGCACATCCAAATGTTTCAGTTCTGGATTGGCAGCCGGGCCTGATGGAGTAGAACCCGTCTGACGGGACCATCAGTGGATGGGAAACTGGCAGCAGTCAGACTGGAAGCTCGGTCCATTGATGTTGCATCATCATTCTTCTTCTGTGTGGAGGAAAAGAAACAACTATAGTCACAACCATTAATCCAGTTCTTGATGAGTTTATGGTTCTGACCCCCTGGGTATAAATCAACTGTTCAACAAATATCTGAGACGTTTGGCAACTTTTCTCCCTAATGCCACTAAGCTCCAAAAAACATTTGTCTTTCTTTAACATCTCTGAGTTAGACAGAATAAATGTGTTTTACTATCAGTGCGCGCCAGGGCAGCTGTGGCTACTGTAGCTCATCATCATCAGGGTGTGGATGTGTGTATGAATGGGTGAATAACTGTATGCAGGTCAAATAGTGGATTTCTGATGCAACACACATTTATTTTACAGATTCTGTTCCTTTTTGTTGCAGAAGCCCTGGAGAATTAAGCATTTGTGTTTTTATGAAGGTAAAAAACAACAAGACAACCATTACTACTTTACACCTGCGGAGAGTTTAGTCAGGGGTTGTGGCTGTTCTGGTTGGTGTTTAAGCAGGGCTGGCTGAGGAGGATGCTGGTGTAGAAGCTCTGCACCTCTTTGACCAAGGTAGCAGAGTCTGGGTCTCACGTGGCTTAATGAGCTCCAGCTCCTCCTTCATTCTCCACTTGTTTTTCTTGTCAAGTTTCACCTTTACTGGATGTTGGTTGCAATCAGACTCATCAAGGAAGCAGTATAGCCCAGAATTGAAAACCTTATTTTTGCGTCCTGTAAATCATAAATGTGCACTCAGCAAGTCACTGCATCATTGCTGTATTGACCTCACATTCTTGTAAATCTGTTTACTTTTTGTTTGTTTTTGGAGAAAACAAGGTAAAGCCAGGGTCACCTACAGCTCACATGATTAGGAGGAGAGCTGGCTGACAGCGCACTGATGATTTAAGCTGTAAATTTACTTAATTTGTTTAATAATCTTTTATTGTAATCAGGTCAAAATCAACCAAAACATCACAAATGTAACAATGTCACCCAGAGCATTTTCTATTTTAGGAAAAAAAATAAATAAATCACCCACATTGCCTGCTGGTGGTGGTCAGAGGGACTGGCGGCGCCTGTGCTCGGAAGCCTCACCTCTGTCAGTGCGCTCCAGGGCAGCTGTGGCTATGATGTAGCTCATCACCACTAGCGTGTGAATGTTTGTGTGAATGGATGAAAGATACACTGTAGTGAAAAGCGTTTTGGAGTCCTCTGACTCTGAAAGGTGCTATACAAGTGTGGGTCATTTATCATTTATATCATTATCATTTTTTCTGAATGGAGGTTTCTGACAATGTTAAAACTTGCTGCAATAAAAATGTTGTTTAATGCATTTAAAACCCAGAAACAGGTCAGTACCAGATAAACAAAATCTTGGTTCTTGGGAGGTTAAGAAACTTTGTAACTGAAAACATTACAAAAACGTGTGTGGCATGACAGCTTTAAAAAGAATTTTATTAGAAATTATGGAAATTATTAAGAAAATCATTTCTGACTCTTTTTTTGTACTAAAACAGTTGTTAGGTTTATTGAGTTTTTTTTAAGTGTATGAATACCCAAATGTACAGCAAGGTCTTTAACTTTAGTCAGTTTGTGACCTGACAAAACATTTTGCAAAATTGTTACACCAGTTTCTTCTGATTGTAAGTGAAAATGAACAGGTTTTTGTACAACTTTGTGTCTCCAGCAGGTTAACAGTCCAGGATTTTGGAACAGAGATGTTATAAAATGACCAGACTGGATTTTCCATCATCATTAATCCACAGAACACATCTACAGCTGCAAACTGCTTTTATCTTTGCATGTTCAGCACATTCTCTCCTAAAGTACCAGCAGGAGCTTTAATTCTGGATTCAGGGTTCATCATAATGCTTTCCTCAGTCCCATAACTGCACTGATTCCAGTCAGCTGGAGCTCCTAACCCAAAACGTGTCAAAGTAAATTGACTAGATTTAGAAACGTGGCTCAGATCTGTGCTAATAAATTATATTTTATCAGTTATTGATGTTAGACTTCCTCTAACAAGAATGTGTCAGGGCAGGGATTTGGACCAGAAGGCTGAGCTTGGCATGGTTCTATATGAAATGTCGAAGTGGAGTGAAAACACTAAATTCCACTTCCTGCTCAGAGCTGCCACTTGTCACTGACCCTTTGACTGGTGGGTTGACCGGCCCCGGAGCACACCCACCGACCCTGGAGCACACCCACCAGCCTTGGAGCACACCCACCGGCCCCGGAGCACACCCACCGACCCTGGAGCACACCCACCGGCCCCGGAGCACACCCACCGACCCTGGAGCACACCCACCGGCCCCGGAGCACACCCACCGACCTTGGAGCACACCCACCGACCCTGGAGCACACCCACCGACCCCGGAGCACACCCACCGACCCTGGAGCACACCCACCAGCCTTGGAGCACACCCACCGGCCTTGGAGCACACCCACCAGCTTTGGAGCACACCTGCCATTCTGGGATTCTCCAGAACAAGTGATGTGACGTTCACGACCGAATCAAATCTTCAAAAATACTTTTAATAATCCAATTAATAAATTAATTTATCTAAAGACTTTTTTTATAATTTTAGAA
Organism: Aphyosemion australe; assembly: GCA_006937985.1. Classification (NCBI taxonomy): domain Eukaryota; kingdom Metazoa; phylum Chordata; class Actinopteri; order Cyprinodontiformes; family Nothobranchiidae; genus Aphyosemion; species Aphyosemion australe. The sequence goes on from SSNS01000026.1 coordinate 2,860,597, forward strand.
AAAATAGGTGTATTGCAACAAGGAACTATTAGAATCTAAACTTCACCAGAAATCTGAAATCACTTTTTTTTGTCACTGATGGGTGTAATTTCTGGTTCCATCTGGTGGAATTCTGAGTTGTATGATTCAGCTTTATTTTAGTCTGAAATCACATGTTTCCTTAGATAGATGATTTGAACAGAAATTGATGTTGGTTTGATTTTTTTTTTTGTTAAATTAAAACTGAGAAATCTTTTTCACGTTTTTCCCACAACAATAAGAAAGGAGAAACATGATCATTTAGTCAGATCCTCAGTCCAGATTATTATTATTTTCATTTGTTGAAAATGTTACTTTTATCATCAACATTATTTTTTTATACATTGTGATTTAATAAAAATCCAGAACAGAGGAGCTTTAAATTCAAATTCAAATGAAAACAAATCTTTAATAATCGCATAGGAAAATTAGACTCATTAGAGCAACACTGAAAACAAAAATTTTAATTAAACAGGATGCAGCCTTCAGAATAAAGTTCAAGATATAAGTGAACCCACTTTCACCCCAGAAAAATATTAATGAGGTATTTTGTAAATAGCGTGCACCATATTTTATCTACTTCCATAGCAGTGCCCACAGCAGTACTCAGGACCTGAACAGACTGCACATGTATTCTGCTTTTCAAGTGCTCCTTAGTGCCAGAGCCTTCACAATAAGAGTTTCAAACATACACACGTACCTCAAGACATCTGAACTGTTAATAAATAGTTTGTTGTTATTGTTGCTGCCCTGTAAAATAAAACAGACAACATAATTCTTAAGCTATTTTACAAATATCAGGTGTTTTGAGGTACAGGTAAACGTTTGAAACTTTTATTGTGAATGACACTGCAATGGAAGTGGCCAAAATATGGAATCACAAAAATACCAAATTATTCAGTTTATTCTGTAAAAACACTCAATAAACTAAATAAAGACAGATCAGTAGCACATCTTTGTTTTCACAGACTATCTTTTTATTTATTTGAAAATCGATTTTCAGCATTTTCTTGACATTTTGAGTTTAATCTCGACTTGTCCCCGTTATTTTCTTTCTTCACTTGGCACGAGTCTTCCATCGGAGTCCTGCCCTTGTGTTTCAGCTGATATCCCGCTAGTTTTTCCTGGTTAATTACAAAATTACAAATAAAACCAAACAGCTTCCCTTACCAAACCTCACAAAGAAAAAAAAATTTCCAGTCTGTAGCTGAAATCCAGACTCCGGGTGTGAAATAATTCAGCCCATATCTTCATCCCCGGTTTAAACTCTCGCTTTGAAATTTCCCTCAGAATTCAACTTTGTAAATAAACTTGAAAATCGCATGAGCAACTTTTTTTTCAGTAAGAGGAAGCTATTTTCTCTTGAATGTGTTTTGGAAGTGATACAAGTAAAAATGATTGGGTGTCAGAAAACTGATTCAACAGCGGAAGAACAACAACCGAGCCTTTCACTGGGAACAAAAGGGAGAGGAATTGAGAGATGCAGCTGTGTTTTCACTCCGTTTTTGTTTTTCTGCTTTATATGTTTTCATCTGCTGCTGATCCAGACTCAAGGTGATAAACATGAAAATAAAAACCTGGCTTTGTATATTTTCATATCCTGTTTAGAAGCGTCTTTTCAGCAAGTACTCACAGAGCTGAGAGACAAGGGCACATCGCACAATAATGCAGCCTCTGAGGGTGGATGTGACATCCCACTAATGGCTAAAAAGCATCCATCATTCAAAACGAGAATTTTAATAAGCCTCTAATAAGAAGAGTTGGAAATGAAAAAGTAATTCATAACAAGGTGAGAACTTTTCAAGGTTTTTCCAATTTCAAACGGCTGCCTCAATCGTCAAACTGCAAATTAAAAATGTAATTAAAAGCAGCGGATAAAAAGTCGGCTCAGATGCTGTCAAAGGCAAACAACCCTGACGATCTGTGGGTGTAAAAACATCTACGCAGAAATACGAGGCGTCTTTTCTTCACACCTGTCTTACCTGTCGCAGGTTTGACTGGCGGCTGCCGTCTCTGTTTGAATGTCTCACAAACTTTCAGTCAAAAGAAAACGACTGATTTGAAAAACTCACATCTGATGCTTGTGACAGAAATGGCTGCACTTCACCATCTGTTTGGATAAATGTTTAACTAGAAGGGTAAAAAGTGTCAAAACTGACTCAGGTGGGAAAAAAGTGACGTGTTTTGCTTCTCCAGTGCGTTATGCATTATAAAATGATCAGTTATAGAACGACGCATTGTCTGTTTTTATGACCCACAGCTTTGGAAAATCTGCAGAGGGCATAACAAATCTTTCATAGATTTCAGTTATACATTCTGCCCAAATTATTCTCTTATAAACAGAAAGTGAAAGGTATTTTTTATCTTATCACATCTCCCCACAGGACCTAGAGGGAGCATCAACATTTCCTCTGTGTAAACTACTTCTACTCTTCACCCTGAACCTGTTAGTCTTAGGTTTACTTCATGTCTGACTCTCATTGATTTTACTGTCAAAGAGTTAGAGACACTTCAAGATGGTTACCATGGTGACCCTAATGAATCCTCCAGCAGCAGCTTTAACATTTTTGTTGATTTTGATTTGTACAGTTATATTTACATTAGAATAGCATAGCATAGCATAGAAAAGAAAACCCCTTTACTGTCATTTAGTGGGGAAATGTTGATGTCACAGCAGCAATTGCAAAAATTGCATGAAAATATGAACATTTTGTCAGAAACTATTGCAAAATTAGACTTCAATACTTAAGCAGTAACTGCATTTCGCATTATCATTTTGTTGTGTTGTTTTAAAAGGTACACTACGTAACTTTTTCATGTTTTTAAATGTTTTTATTGAGCCATTATGTGCTAAAATGACCCTTTACAGAGTGACCCTCTCCACTCCTTGTGGCCAGAAAACCACGTTTGCAACTTGAGTCTCTCCGGACCGCTTCCCTGAAGTCTCACAAAGTCACGTATCTCACGAGAAGCAGTAACGCTTTACGACAATCCATGTTGACACCTCAGAACAGACAAGCGATACCTTGTTAGCATTTATTGTAAAATGTTTATCATGGTGGAGCCTCAGAAGAAATAAAGAAAACCTTAATCTTATGAAGCTAAAAAGAGACAACGAACATCCCACCACAATAGGAGTCAAACAAGAGTCAACATTGGGAGTTTCCTGAATCGCAGTAGTTTAGAGACAAATAATGAATCAGCGCTCTGACTTCTGTGTTTGGGTTTACCGACATGCTACAGCATTTCCCTGTGGTTGAACGATTCCTCCTCTCAGGATCTTTCTTCAGTGTTGGTCATTTTACCAGGAACTCTGTTAGTCTGTTACTCATTATGTTCTGGAGAGTGATCCGGCACATAATGAGGCATCTACGTATACATGTCCATAGGCTAGCCGATATGCTAACATGTTTCCTGCATGTTTTAGATCATGAACATAGCTGATTTGTTTGATTTAGTGATGAATTGCTCTTGTAGAAGCTAATGAAGACTGAGGAGACATTTCAGCAGATTAAGGCGTTAAAAACACGAGCGCACAGCAGGGAGGAGCGTTTTAGTTTTGTTTTTACAACAGCGAATTAAAATGGACAGCAAGGGGTTGTTAAAGGATGCCAAATCTTATTTAGTGTGACTTTAAAATGTACATATTATGCAAAACTCACCTTATGTATCTTTTTGTGTTGCCATGTGGGTCTCTACTGTCTATAAACACTCCAAATGTGAAAATAACCTGTTTTTCTGTTTACTGTCAGTGTTTGGTCCCGTTTGTGATGTCACAAACAGGGAGATTATTAAAAAACCCTCTCACCTGGAGGAGAGCAGCTGCTGCTGGAGGATATCAGAGCTTCTCATCTTATAGCAGCCTGAGTGGGGGATTGGTATCCCCTTTAAATTAATGTTGATCAATAACATCCACTATTATGTTCCATCAAAACTTGAATTACATTTTTTTGTTGAGGAATTTTTAAATACAAGCAAAAACGTACTATCTGTAAAAAGTGGTTTTATTCCTCCTCGTTTTGGCTGCTCAGACTAGGTATGAAACCAGGGACCCTTTAAAAATATCCTTCAGTCACAGGAAATATTAACAAAATAATCTTAATAATAAGCTCCATGTGGAAAGACAGACAGTTCATCTCCAGTGTCCAGCTGAGCAGCAGTCGTTCCGTCTTCCAGCTCCTCTCACATTATTTTATGGCTCTCGACTCGACGGGGAGCAGAACGCCTCAGAGCCAAACTGTACCTACTGCGGGAAGACTTTCCGTCTCTGATAATATTACATTTCCTTTGTGCAGAGAAGGAAATCAGTATTCTAACCCAAAGCAAAAATATGATTAATTGCTCCCTGCTCGAGCCGAGGCGTAAGGGTAATAAGCTCGACAGGAGGAGTTACTCTTTTCAAGCTATTCAGCTCTGTATGCGCAAATACATTTTTTTAATGTATGCACTACTTAGAAATAACCACAGAAAATTGAATTTGGATAACTACATGTGTAAGTACCAAACTCATTTCAGATGAGCCTAAATGAGGGCAGAGAAAAGAAAAGGAAAGTCTGCAGCTCTTTGATACGCTGAACAAATAGCAGCATCGAAAGCTCCCATTTTTCTTTGGCTTTTATGTGCAGTCTGAAATGCCAAAGCCAGGGAATCTTTTCATTAGTTTCTGGCTCAGACACGCGCTCAAATAAATGCACCTTTTCTCATTGTGATGTCTGCTAAATATTTCAGGGATTTCCGAGGAGAGTTGCTGCAGGAAATGCTGAGGTGGATCAGCCGAACATTTCTCTGACTGTGATGTCAGAAAGTGTGTCAGACTGTCAGCGAGGCGACGTGTTTGGGGATGATGATGATGAACCTTCGGGCCTGCTGAAGTGACATCACATCCCGGTAAAGCTGAAGGAAACTGGGATTTGTTGTGCGGGTGACCTCCGGGGAAAACGAAAACGAAAAAAAGAATCAGATCCAGCATCACGGATCTCTGAGGGTGAAAACCTTCTGCAGCTGGAAGTTTCTGCAGGAGCAATAACTTGATTTGGATTTCAAGCTTCTGATGAAATGGAAAAAAATCACTCTAATAATTTTATATCAACCAAATAAAAGTGCCCTGTTCTCTGGGGCTGTGTGGAATGGGGCAGATCAGTCAGTATCTTACCTGCAGCAGATACCTGCAGAGGGATCTTGATGTGGAAAAGTATGAAGAAACTTTATGAAGCTGAAAACAGGAACCTTTCAGGGACTTTTCACCATCAAAAACGATCAAATATGTCTTAGAAATCCAAGTGAAGGCTGTGACAAACGTCTCACTTGTCACTTTTACATGATAATGAAATCTGTCTCTATTTTTTCAACCCAAAGTTTGTTTTGTTTCATGCCGTTGCTTAGAGAAGCAGAACTATTTTGTAATGTTTTAACTAAGTTGTAAAGTCTTTTCTTGTTAGAGCTGTACAAAGTGTCAAATCCTCTTTCACTTTCACACGCTCGCGTTACATCAGCAAGTCTAAAGCAGCTGAAGTCTTTGAAGTCCAGAAGATTCAACATCAGCGCCTCCTAATGCACTAAATCCTGATTTTCCAGATAAGGAAATTTTGGTGGGAAATCTGTGAAGGAAATTGTACAAATAAACAAAGGCAAAAGAAAAAAGTGCAGAAATGTGGGTAAAGAGACAAAAACAGCCTCATATCAACACTCCTAAAACACAGGGCTCCGCCTCCCAGTTCAAACTGACCAATCAGCTCGGCTTTGAGACATAAACGCTGACAAAAATCCCAGGAACATTAGAGGACATTAGGGGTGGAGCCGAACCCTAATACGGTATTAGGAAAGGCACAAATACCGTGCTTTTTACGAACAGGACAGGACTCTCTGATACAAATACAAATACTGATTGCTTTGCACACCCCTAGAGGACATCAACTTGCGTTCAAACTCTGTTACATGAACTAAAAAAGAAGAAAACGTGTTTTTGTGGAGATCTCTGTCTTAGTTTGAAAAAATTGTCTTACTTTTTTTGCTAAGTTGTATTTTTCAAATTTTCTGTTTTCTGTGAATCTTAATGAAGCTGAAATCCTAATAAAAATTATGTCATTCTAATCTTTGCTTTTACAGTAATGAGAGAAAAAGGATTAAAAATGTCCTTCTAGTCCAGATTTATGATCCGACACAAAGTCAGTTGACTAAAAACCATGAGAGAATCTGGGTTATTTCACTTAAATATCCGAGGATTAGAGAGAAAACTTAGAGACGACCGTATCAAAGTCTTTTAACAAACCTTTTGTCTCCTTGTCTTTGCTTGCTCTATTTGGATTTAGGGATCAAAAGTCAAAGGGACATCATTTAATATCACCATACTCAATCTCATTAGTTAAAAAACAGACTCTTAACATTTAGAACTGACTGCAAATACGAGAAAAAAAATCAATAATCCCGTTCACTACACACCTTTCAAATTCCTTTTTAAACGTCAATAAAAACACATTTAAAAAGATGATTTTTGAACTAAGGGGCTTTTAGTTTTTCAGAATAAAAACCAAACTTTCCTCTGGTTGAACCCAAACTGATTTTAAAATAGTGAATTAGAAAATAAACTCAAACTAATGTTTTTGATATTAAGTTGGCCGTACATTTGGAAGTCATGACGGGTCAGTTAATGCGCCGTGCTGAGATAACAATATTTTCATGTTTGGATTTGTCTCAGACTTTTCACTCCACATGTTTATAAATGTTTACTTTTCTGCGTGTGTAAGTGTGTGTGTGTGTGTGTGTGTAAGATCTGAACTTGAAACTTTTGGATATCAGCCATCAGACTGGCGCTGGCTGGATTATTCACACATTCGGCCTCCAACCCTGAACAACAACAAACAGCTCGCTGCTCGGCAGATTGGACGATTACGGGTCGTGACTCCGGTGGTTTGGTTCTAACGTTCATCTCACACCTCCTCTGAGGTCAGAAATAGACTCCACCGTCTCAGTAATTCCTCCCGTATAGAGAATATTTGACATTTCCCTCTCAGTAACACTCTCTCTTTTTAAAGATTTTTTTATTACCCTGAGCTGAGTGCAGGGTGACACCGAGAGAGGAAGCAGATAGAAAATAGCTAGAAGAATAAAGCTGAAGGTTTCTTTCTGTTCCCTCTGAAGGACCAGCTCTTCTCTCTCACTTTTAATGAATGCAGAGCCCTGACCGGTTTGTTTGATAGAAAAATGTTTTCATGGGGTCACTGACGAATTCCTGAAAAAGTGTTTTCACGTCTCCACTTTACAGCATGCAGGAACAAAGTGTTATTTAAAAGCTGCCTTTTTCCTCCTTCCATGACCTGATCATGCAGGATCTTCCTGGAGTTTACCTGGAGATGACTCACCTGCACAGGTCAGGTTCTGGAAAGTACAATGGATCACTTAGAAAGTAAAAAATGGCAGAGATATTTATTTTCAAGTTTCCAATAAAAAGTAATGGTAGGTGAATGAGGGCGTAACACAAGTAAAGCAGGTGTGAGAAGTAGACAAAAACAGTTAATTGGCAAAAATGTGTTGAAGCAGGAGAACTCTAGAAGGGATAAATGGCAAGACGATCTCTGTAAACTACTGCACCTGCGGTGAACTCAGAAATCTCTGGGAGAAACCATTAAACAAAAGACCAGTGTAAAACCCTATAATGGGTTTTGACCTTTAAAGGTAAGAAAAACCAAAACACTCTAATGTAGGAGGGTTCAAAGTACTCTTCAACATAACTAGAGTACTTGTCTTAAGGGCTTAACCACTAACAAAGTCTCTCAAAGTTAGTAGCTACTCAAACATTGTCAGCAAAGTTCTGCAGCTGGCAATATCATACAGACCAGGACTTCCACATTAAAAGGGAGTCTTTTAAAACACTAATCAGCTAACAAGATCACTGGCACAAAGTGATCATGGGACCTCAGAGCTCCATTCAGTCCCATGCAGAGCTGGTTCTCTGAGCTTTTTCAAGACTCATCTGGTGATCACTAGTTGGGATCAGCCATGCAAGTTGCAGAGGGAGGGGGGAGGGGTAAAGCAGAGGCATTTTACAGCGCTGTCCATGGTGCTGGAACAGGGCGAGCAAGAGGATCGCTGTCCATGATGTTCAGGATGGTACCATAACAAGCAGAACGCCACGTCAGAGGAGAGCTGAACACGGCAGGATTTGGAGTCTTATTTCTTGATATTCTGACATCTCTCCTCTGATTGGCTAACAGCAACGTGACTCTACCGCTGACTCTGTTTGCTCTGCAACGTCGATGTGTTATCTCCACAAATAACACAAGCCTGGAGGAGTTTTGATATGTGGTGGAGTTGCTAATGCTAAGAGTTAGCTTCTACTAGCCGAGGTGTTCTCTGCTGTTTCCTGGACGCTAAACCAACAACAGCCTTACCCGTCATGAGTCAAGATGGGTGAGTCTATGATTGTTAAGTGACAGTGTGACGTAGATCTGTCAGGCTTTTCTAATCCTAGAGTTTCACCATCTGTTTTCTGTCAGAAGCTAATGCAGGAGATAGGAGTAGGAGACTATTTTCATGTTCAGCCTGCATGAAAAACTCAGAACGACTGATTATAATCAGAAATAATCAATAAAAAATAGATTTTCAGTGTTCCACACCTTTAAGTTTAATCTCATAATTTGGTCGTTATTCTGACTATAAGAGTTTTACTTCTTACTTGAATTACACATTTGAAGAGGCTGATGACTTTCACCTTCCTGGGCCGATTATGAATTATTTCTTTATGGAAAACTTATTTAATGTGATGATGATCATGTGTTTTTCCATTGATTGTCCTATTTGTTGTTCTAGTCATTGTCTAATCTTCTTCCCATATGCCAAAACTCCTCAGAATTAACAGTTGAAACATAACCCCTGCTGATGGTTAAACAACAGCTGGACTAGAGAAAGAGACAGAAAGTGAAACTACAGCTCCAGTTCATCCAGCAGTAACAGAGTAGGGTCTCTGAGCAGAGGTTAAGTAGGATTTCTGCTCTGTCTGGGAGCTGACACTCCACCTGCTGCACACAAACACAAACTTCAACATGAAGATGAAGAGCCGAGATCAAAGCCACGGAATGTTTCAGCGCCGTCAACCTGGAAGTGCTCCCAGAACATCAAGTGAGGAGCAGGAAGACATCTGAGGGAAAACACCTGAAACTGCATCCATCACTCAACACCCCCCTGCAGCAGGTATTTTAACACACTCGCTCTTGACCCCCAAAGTGTGTGTGGTGCTGCAGGTTTACAACCATTGGTTGTCAGTTCAGGTGAGACACTTTAGCCTGAGCAGTCCTGAGCTGAAACTCTTTTTATGTCTCAGTTTCAACACCACAGCTGGTGAAGAGGGAAAAAAACCCAACTAAATCTTATCAAATATGTTAAAACTTAATTTTAAAATGCATTGGATGGAATAATATTACCTGGAATCTCTTATTTCACCAGTTTTTACATTTTTAATCCTCCTAATCCTGGAATCAAGGGTTCACTTGAGTCAATTTATTAGTAACTAAATAGTTTAATTAAAAACCTTTACTAGATGATTTAGGTTTATTTTGTTACAGAGCTGAAAATGTGATTCAGTTGGAGAGAAAACAACTGATATAAACTGAATTGAAGAGGATTCAGGTTTCTTTCTCTATTTTAGATTTTAGTAAATAAACTCATATGTGGAAACAGGAAGTAGAGTTTTAAACATCCACCTTGAAGAACTCTGATGTAAAATAAATAATGATTTGTTTTATTGTGCATGATTATTGATTAAATGATGTGTTATAATGAGAGATGTTCAGATATCATTAATAATAAGGAGTAGGGATGCTCCGATCCGATCACGTGATCGGAAATCGGGCCCAATCACGTGACTTTCAAAGGACTCGGAATCGGTTGAAAAAGATTGGATTTAACCTTAAAAAAAAAAAAAAAAATATGACATTTTAAATTCATTCTGATATCTTAACAAGTTCCTCTATATCAATATTATTTGTTTCTTGGCCAAAAACAACACCATTACGTCACACAATGTACGGCAGGTGGGGATTCAGACACCATACAGCTGTTAGCTAGCAGGCTAACGCAGAGCTAACTTGTCTCCACAGGAGAGCTAAAGTATCTGTATGTTGGTGTTATTTTAAACCGGGCAGCAAAGGCAGTGTAACAGCCACTTGTAATGTGTGCATAGTATACTGGGCATTCAACATGCTGGAAAAGACAGCTGCATGATAAGCAGCCTTCAAAACGAAATACTTCCTCCTTCGGCTTTTTTCCCTTCAGGCGTCGCCACAGTGAACCATCGGTCTGGGTTAAGTCCAGGTTCACAGCGGCATCTCTAACAAAAACACGGAACCAACCAACAGTGAAAATTACGTTATTGAACAGAGAAATTGCCGACAACAAAACGTCGGAGTTTCTCATTCTGCAGCATCTGAGCTGAACACGCTGGTAGCTTCGTGGTGCTGCGGGGAAAGCCTGCTCTGGCACCGTGGCTATGGAACCCAAAGTGTGCCACAAACGCGCAACATTACGTGCGACTCTCGCACGAAAAGTACACGTTTTTAACGAGCAATCAACGCGTCAACAACACATACTTTACACGTGAAAGTTTTGCGTGATTTCAACCAGCAAACAACACGAAAACGTGTTGTTAACACACGTGCCTCCCGGTCACGGAAGCGCGCATCACTCCACAGCCGCATAATGAGGATGTAAACAATTTGAAATATGAGCATCTCAGCTACTTTTAAATGTATTCATAATATTAACACATTTTTTATTAATGTACTTCCTAAACAAGTGATGTTTTTGGCAGATAAATTAAGGAAATGACATAAATACACAAAGAAAGCCATACCTAAATAATAATAAAAAAATTAAAGGAAAACTTGGACGTGTTTTCCCTTCATTTCTTCTTTTTTAATGCTTTGCTAAAGTATCGGCTCGGGACTCGGTATCGGCAAATACTCAAAATCAAATGACTCAGACTCGGATCAGGAGCAACAAAATGTGATCGGAACATCCAAGGAGTAAGACTCTAAATTCTTCCACCCACCACTCCTTCCACTAATTTCCATTTTTAATTTCTACTTCCTAAAACCGTAGCGCTAAAGCGTTTTTAACATAGATATATATATATATCACTAGATGCCTTAACTGGGAGTCGACAGCGTCCATACACGGCGGCCATCTTACCTTGGACAGCTTACGTTCTGTTCTCAATGGTAGCAGATGGAAGGTGATTGAACAACTTAAACAAAAACACTTAACTTGATTAAATATTAACAGATTTACAAGCAGGTTGCATTATTACAAACCTTATAACACATAGGCTTGATAGGACATACTTTAAAATTTTTAAATTAATGGGCCAAATCTGTCATATTTTACAGTCACATCTCTGGCGTTTATAACAAACCAAACCGTTTGAAATTTGGTTGAAAATTGAGCAAGTTAGAGTTATTTACGTCTGACTCATCATTCAAATCTTTCAAGTTCAGGACCTCTGTTTAGCTATCTGTCACTAAGTATGGAGCTACATACATAGGGGACAGAATAATAACCTTTAAAGTATTCAGTTTATATCGATGTATTTATTGAATCATTATTTAATTTGCCTTCTGTTTTAAATGGTATATAATATTTTAAAGTTAAAAGTCCCAACTCATCATCACACACTGGTGAAATTACATCTCCGCATTTGACCCATCCCCGTGGTGGGGAGCGGTGAGCTGTAGCTGTGGCTGCGCTCGGGAACTATTTGGCAATCCAACCCCTTAGTGCTGAGTGTCAAGTGAGGAGGCATTGGGTCCCATTTTTTCAAAGTCTTTGGTATGACCCGACCAGGAATCGAACCCTGATCTCCCAGTCCCGGGGCGGACACTCTACCACTAGGCCACCGGAGCTGGTAACCTTGTATCTTAAGTAAAATAATCTAAATTATTATCAAATATGTTTTACACCAATGGTCAGTGTGAGGCTATGACATTGAATTTTACTTACACAAACACTTCAGGACCCTCTGTGGCCCCTGATTTTGACCTCTGATTCAAGTCCATTATTTGAGCCCCTGGTTCTGGCTTGTGGTCATGGCCCCTGACTCAGGTACCTTATTGACGTCCCTGAATTTGGCCTTTGTCTCAAGCCCCATACTTGGGTCCTTACGGCATACTATGCAACTTTTTCTTATTTTAAATCATTTTTTGAGCCAGTATGTGCTAAAATGACCCTTTACAGGGTTTATGAAAAGTTACTCAGACCCTCACTGCCCTCTGTGGCCAGAATACAGCACTTGCAACTTCAGAGTGTCGGTCCGGTCTCTGTTGGACTTAGGAAAAAAAAAGAAGCTGACATGCCTGGTACTGCAGTCTGCTTCCAGCATGTTTCCTACGTGTTTTAGATCATGAACACAGCTGATTTGTTTGATTTAGTGATGAACCGCTCCGGTAGACACTAATGAAGGCTAAGGAGACATTTCAGCAGTTAGATTAAGGTGTTAAAATGACGAACGCACAGCGAGGAGATAAGTTTCACTTTCGCTTTCACTATCGGACACTAGGGGGTGCTAAAAGCAAGCCAAACTGCATAGTATCCCTTTAACTTTAGCCCCTGACTGACGTCCCTGGCTCTGGCCCCTGATGCTGGCCCCTGACTCTTGTGGCTGGTTCTGGCCCCTGACCCACAGGTGAGTAATCCATCCTTTTGACAATTTTCATTCAAGTTTTTGTCATTTTTGTTGAAACCCAGCACCGCTCTGATGAATCCTCAGAGAAGTGATGCTTACCCACTTTGTGTTCCATTGTGTCTCCATCCACTCACTGCGTTCACGGCCTTATCTGCTCGCCACCAGGTTATTAGTTCTTTTGCCATTGCCATGGCAACAAAGCGCTGTGCCTGCCTCACCGCCATCCATTATGTTTCAGAACTGAGCGAGAGAGGGGGAGAAAGCAAAAGAGATGTAGTGGAGAGGAGGATCAAAGCAGCTTGGTCACTACGGCGACGGGTGAGGATGAAACCAATGGCGAGTCTCTTTCTACTCCAAACAGTAGTGGTCCCCCTCTGTGTGAGGTGTGTTTGATGCAACAAAAAGCCTGGAATTTGTAGTTTTGGGAGAAGCTTCTGTGTGTGTGTATGTGTGTTTGTGTGCGTGTGTGTGTTTGTGTGTGTCTGTGATAGAGCAGGTTTCAAAGTGTGCTTGTGCTGAAATTCTGCTGCAGGTTTTGCTCATTAGGCTGAAAACCTATCTAGAAAACCTCTCAGACATATCTACAGCTACAAACAGACCTTCAGAGCCACTGTGATAGACCTGAACTGAATATAGTCCACAGAGTTTTCCCAGGTCACTTTGCAGTAAAATGGGTGTTTTTGAGAATGACTTGTTCCTTGTAAAATCCTAAAAGCTTTTCAGATCAATAAAATCTATTTAAAATGTTGAAGACCTTCATTTGTTGCACACATTTCTTCAGCTCATTTTAGTTATTGCTTTTACATGCTTTGATAAAAATAATGTTCGTACAGATAAAACTGGTAGTGGCAGAGCACACCTTCAACAGGTTGCCACAACTCAACTGTAACTCCTATTGTGGATTTAGTTGTTTTGAATGTAGCTATCTAATAATGTTGCAGTGACAGACATATTAGTAAAAATGTGATCATAAAAATGTTAGAAAGTCACTCTGCATCTAAATTGTAGAAACACAAATGGGGTTGCACAAAATCACTCCGAGAGCCGCAACCGACGCATGGGTTGCACGTTGGACATGCCTGATTTAGACCATATGTAGGCTGGGTTGGTATTTTTGCACTGCAAAAATAATCATTAATGGGTGCCTTCAACTCTTTTAGGACATCTGTCCAGGACAGTACTTTAAAAGAAAATCTGAGACCATGGTCTTGAGTCAGAAAAGGTTAGAATGCCTTCTCCAGGTCAGGGACAAGGTACTACATCAAGTGGAGGAGTTTAGTATCTCGGGGTCTTGTTCACGAGTGAGGAAAAGATGGAGCGTGAGATCGATAGACGGATTGGTGCTGCGTCTGCAGTGATGCGGGCGTTGTACCGGTCTGTCGTGGTGAAGAGAGAACTGAGCGGGAAGGAGAAGCTCTCAATTTACCAGTTGATCTACGTTACTACCCTCACCTATGGTCACGAGCTTTGGGCCAAAATGAGTTTTCTCCGCAAGGTGTCTGGGCTCTCCCTTAGAGATAGGGTGAGAAGCTTTGTTATGGAGGAGGGGCTCAGAGTAGATCTGCTGCTCCTCCACATCGAAAGGAGCCAGTTGAGGTGGAAAACCTCACCAGGGAGGCCTCTTGGATGCCTCCCTGGTGAGGTTTTCCAGGTACGTCCAACCAGGAGGAGACCTAAAGGAAGACTCAGGACACGCTGGAGGGACGATGTCTCTCGGCTGGCCAGGGAACGCCTTGGGATTCCCCCGGAAGAGCTGGCCCAAGTGGCTGGGGAGAGGGAAGCCTGGGCCTCCCTTCTTAGGCTGCTGCCCCTGCGACCAGACCCCGGATCAAAATTTAGGGAAATACAAGATCATTAAGTATGAAAAGTACACACACACGCACACGCGTTTGTGGCTCTAGACTGTGTGCACTAACTGATTCACAGCTAAATATGTGAGGTTAAACATTTTACCATCACTTAAATAGTTATTTTCATAAAAATCAGAAAAGATTTTCATTAAAGTTTAGGTCCATTTCACCCATCTCTATTCTGAGTTTATCATCCTTTTTTCTGAGCTTTAGTGAACGCAGCATGATGCGTAGGATAGGTTTGGGAGGGAAAGATGCAGAGCCAGCTGCATAAACCCTAAAACATTCAAATAGAAACAAAAAGGAGGCAGTTTTTAGAAAAGGAAACAGCATAAATAACCTTTTTTCACACTGAAACTTTCCTGTGAGCCCATGGACAGGATTCTGGACGGTTCTGTTCAGTAACAACACAGTTTTTCCACCTTGGTCTCATCACCGAGGAGGTGTTGTGAGTGAGGTGGATCGCCGTCTCCCCAGAGCCTCCGTGTTGCTCCGACATGATGCCACTGTGAACCAGAGGGCTCTCTGAAATGTGACAAGTTTCACCAAAACTCAGCAGGGGGAAGAAACGGATCAGTAGGCAACATTAGGAAAATACATGAAGCATATGAAACATGTCAGTTAGAGAGGAAAGTGGAGGAAAAAATGAGAAAAGCTACTCAGAGTGGAGCTACGGCACTTAGGCCCAATTAGAATGCATATTTTAAGTGGAGTTAAGCCTGGTGAAATATTCATGATGTGCCCCTTGCTGCGGCAGGAGGAGGAGGAGGAGGAGGAGGAGAAGCAGGAGAGGAAGTGGGTGAATCAGCCTCTGGGGGGCGCCATGCTCCCATCTAGTGGGATGAAGAGCAGGGCAACGCCAGCGCCACAGATGAAGCAGAGAGAGGCTGGAGGGCTGTGAAGGCAGGTATGATGGACAGAAAGAGAAAAGCACTGCTGACTCTCTGATCCGATCCATGGTGATTTATGATGCTGAGCAACAGAAACATCCTGAGCAACTCGCAAAACTCCCAGTTCATCATCAGCCTTCAGTCGCTGCTCATTACCACAATCACAGCAGCAAATCCAGTCACTCTGAAGCAGGTTTTGTTCTGTGTGACAACAGAGTCACTTCTGATTCTGAGCACGTCAGAGTGGACTGACAGCAGCGAACCACCGGGATTTAAGGGAACAAAAAGGGCTCGTGAATGAGCACAAATATGCCAGCAGCTTTATGCACACACGCATCAGTCACACGTCAGGTTAATTACCTGCAGCACGGATTAAACTCATTTCATGACACTGAGCGTTTTAGAGACAAATGTACAGGTACGTCCTCACGTTTAAAGGCTCCTCCAACACATTTAGGGTTCTAACACTCCGAACGTTAAAGAGGACGTCAGAACAATGCAAGTTCACATGAAGGAAGGTTTTAATAGTGCAAAAAATAAGATGAACACATTTTTTCTGTCTTAGCTAAACTGATTTTGTTCATTTAAAATTGCAAAATATTAAATGAACCTTTTTTGTTGTTATGATGCTTTTTGGGATAAACATCATATTAGTCAGCTTTTACTACGAGGCAGAACCTGTGATGATTGAGCATCAGTGGAATGAGCAGCACCGCTCCTAAATAACCACCTACGGTTCAGGTCAGTTTAACCTGATTTTGTACTCTGGGGTAGAGTTATTCTGACCTCAGCTCTCACTGAAGTATTGATGCTATTCTGTGTTAACAAGAGAAAAATAAACAAAAGCAGAAACAAAAGTGAAAAGCTCAAGAAAAAGAAGATTAACACCAACTTGCCTCCTCGCTCTGTCCAGAACTATAATCCCTCTAAGATGTGACGTGTGATCCTTACAGGTTGGTGCGTGTGACCAGTCAGACTTTCCACCATCACAAATTGTATTGCAAGAAGTAATGTTACATTAAAGAAAGAACCAAACAAGTTTAGACACATTTAGATCTACATCATCCCTTCATTTCAGACTACAATACATCCCAGAAAATTACAAAAAATATTATAAACAACAGATGTGCAGACTTCTGAGTCTCCAAAGATGTTAAGGGGATAAGGTTCGACAACTAATTAGAGAAAAACCCCAAAGATCCTCAAAGAAAGACTGAAATTATTTTCATGTTTAGACACAGAGAAAAAAAACGTTCTAACAACCTGGAGGAGTTTCTGAGGACCAGATAGCAGGTAAACTCCTTCTCACAGACTTTACTCAGCTGAAAAGAAGCTGGATCTTGACCCGGTCCAGAGGCAGCGCAGAATTCTCTGGAATGAACCAGAACCACAGTGGAAACACAGACTAGACAGAACAGTGTTCCATATGTCGGAAAAAAAAATGACAGAAGAGGAATAGAAGCATTTAGACTGGTGTCAGCACCAAACATCAAGTTCTGGGATGGGCCAGAGAGTTTTGAAAATTCACAAAAACAAACAAACAAACAAACAACATCACCAACCAGAAAAAATAAACAAAAAAGGGCTTTGAATAAAATGTGGATATACCTGGAAGAAGAAGTAGAAGAAGGAGTTACATATCATATCATTTTAATCATGTTATACTTTATTTACATTTTATTCTAACCTTTATTTGATCCACAAAAATGGACATGAAGGTTTTTTATTGTCCCATAAAAGACATAAGACAGGAGAATCTGGTGCTATTAGTTAGTCAGAATTTTAAAAATTAGATTGTAGTAAATGCTCTACAAATTGGATGGATGGAAATGGACTCTTATTGGAAACTGGCTCTTAAAAAGTTATATATAGGAACATATAATATTAAATATTTTCATAACTTTCATTTATAAGGTCTTTAAAGGCACACTTGGCAGTTTTGGCTTGCTTTTAGCACCCCTAGTGTCCAATATTATTTATTTGTGGTCAAAGCGAAAGTGAAACTTATCTCCTCATTGTGCGTTCGTCTTTTTAACACCTTAATCTAACTTCTGAAATGTCTCCCCAGCCTTCATTAGTGTCTACAGGAGCGGTTCATCACTAAATCAAACAAATCAGCTGTGTTCATGATCTAAAACATGCAGGAAACCTGCTGGAAGCAGACTGCAGCACCAGGCATGTCAGCTCAAGTTTTTTTAAGTCCAACAGGAGGCTGCTTGCCACTCTGAACATACTGGCTCAAGAAAATGATTTAAAAATGTGAAAAAGTTGCATAGTGTGGCTTTAAAATGTTATTTAACACATGTCTACCCTAACATTGTGTGTTTAGTTCAGCAACATTCAGATTTTAACTCCGTCTGAGGAGATACCCGGTCATTTGCCAAAGAGCAGAACAAAAGTTCCCAAACTCCAGCTGAATATCACTTCTTGACCTTTGTTGCAGATAAAGTGATGAGGTTGTAGACGGTGCTGCGGGTCTAAACCTGGACCAGGTTTGTTCTTTAAAGCGTCCCTCTGAAGCCTCTTTGTGTTGCTGCTGGAGGGTTTTGATGGCGTGGAGGCTGCTGGGGGCGTTGACCTCGCTGTGGCAGGCAGCATGGTGCAGACATTCAGCTCAGACAAGGGCAAAGACATAAAAAAGTCCTCGTGCTTCCTGAGAACTTTTCAAGGTTTCACTGTTAAAAGTGTTTATTTTTCTCACATTAAGACATCTAAGCAGCGTGTCCTTGGTCGCCGTCTGCTCAGAAAACAGCCGCCTGTAGAGGAATCTCAGAGCTTTCACCGCACCGGTGTTTCACATGAATCTGCTCTGATACCTTAAGAGAAATAAAACACTTTTGATCTTTACTTTCAAGTTTCATTCTTCACTTTAATTTACTGAAGCATCCAGCACCAGCACATTTTTACCTCCACAAGAAATGGCTGCATTTGCAGGAGTTTTACATCCACCCGCCTCGAACCAGACATTTGTTCAAACCGAATGCACGGACAGATGACAACATTTTTGATAACCGCAGTAATAAAGAACAAGTTGTATGAAATAATAAACTCAACACTGCTGTTTTCTGACATTCTGAGAGAAGTCTGCTCCCTTTGTGCTACTTTTGGAAACTTCTGCAGGTTGTGGGAAACGTCGGCTGCCACGAGCTGACAGACTCTCGGCAGGTGAACCAGCTGACAGTTCAGAGCAGAACCGGGCTGGTCAGAACAAACGGAGACATGTTGGGTTCAAAGGATGTCTGAGACCTTCAGACGGAAACAGCAGGAGGTGCTGCAGCAGGCGGAGCCGAGACAGAGTCACACTTCAGCAGATTATTTACACATCTGGGAGTGTGTCAGTTCATCAGCGCTGTTACGCAAACCGACAGGTGAGTGTGTTCGCGCTCGCCACGTGTCGCGCCCCCTGGAGTCATATTAATAGCAAGGTGTGACAAGCTCAATAACCTTTACTCACTTTAGCTGCACTTCATTATTCTATTTGAACTTGAAACAACGACCTGCTGTCTACATCTGCACCCAAAGGTTAGCTGTGTGTGTGTGTGTGTGTGTGTGTGTGTGTGTGTGTGTGTTAAATGTCTCCCTGAACTACTGGGTGGTTTTTAATAAAAGTCAGGAATAACTGCTGAATGAACATCTATAACTGGGTTAAACAGAGTCCACTCACCTGTTGTCCATCAAGTAATCACTGCAACTGCTTAATTTCTCACAACACATCCTCATCATTAAGGCCATGTACACACGTAGCCGGGTTTTTGTAAAACCAACCCCACGTCCCACCCCAACCACCTCCGCCAATGTAGGAAATTACATCAGCATTTTATTTTTATTATTCAAGTGTTTCATTCTTATCCATTTATCTGCCTTCTTGGTCTGCACCTTGGGTCCTGTTGGTGGTTCTAGAGATGATGAACACAAGATGATGAAATAGTTAGTTACACAACCACCACACCAAGGCTGGGAATGCAATACTTGCTTTTCAACCTCGCGTTGATGCAGGCAACAGGTTGCATCTTGGTCACACACTTGCTGCTGTGTTGCACGACTGGAGGATTCCACTAGGGGGCACAGTGCAGAACTCAGATTGGATAGGGAACTGGATTTATAGGGGACAAACAAAACAATGTGGTGGCAATAGAAGAGATCAGCAGTTGGTTAATTCTGAGACCTCAACAGAAAAAAAGAGTAACACCTCTAAACTGGTAACGCCAATTATGTCTCGCACATTTTGTCCTCCTACTGGTTACTCGCATGTTGAAGCTTGCAAACACATTACGTAAATGTTAGAAGACGTGCAGAAACAATGCTTCAAACAAATGCAAAATATTCGAGGAAGCCATGATAAATACGCGTACATGTGATTAAAAGCAAGTATATTAGATCCCTAAGACATAATAAAACACATGAACACAAAGAATATAATGAAAATATGAAACATTATTATAATCCTTCTCTGAGCAATGCAAAACTAGAAAACGCAGAGAAAAAAACAACAAAATGTAAAGAATCATAATTTTCTTTTTTTCTCATAACTTTCCTGAAAATTTCAGTGTTATTTAAAGTTGTTTACATTTATTCATTCTAAATGTTACTAAAATATGACTTTTTTTAAACTTTGGTACCATCACGCTGCCCACATGTATCATGCACTGACCAGAAAAATACCTTTAATACCTAGAAAAAAGAACCCAAAAGTCAGAAAATAAACAGTTTCAAAACTTAAAAAATATATAAAAAAGTGAAGCGGAGTAGCAAATACAGAAGGAAGTCAGGGGAGGCAGAGAGCAGATTGGAGGAGAAGATCACTAAGGAAGGTGAAAGAGTGTGAGTTACTGCAGAAAAAGTGCCGCAGCGTCTCCACATGTTAGCTGGAAGAGGCCATTTAATCATGTTCCAGCAGCAGTTGGTGGCCAGAAAGCAGCAGATGCCCTGCCATCCGCCGGCGATTAATCCTCCCACCGGCCGTCAGCTCCCAGCCCCTATCCTCCACCATCACCACGGCGACAGGCAGCAGGAACACACGGCCGAGGTGAAGGTGGGACAGAGGCTGGGGGAGGACGCTAACCCTCTGCTAGCCTGGTACCCACTGGTTGTTTTCTCTCTGCAAGACAACCAGCTGGTTTCCTCCATCTCATAATGTGAGAGAAGATTCTGCTCAGTGGAGAGCCTCTCAGAGTCAACCAACTCTGCAAAAAAAATACAATTCAAAGAAAATTCAGAAAGATGTAAAACAGGAAGGAAAGGTCTTTTGTCATGACAGACCTCATCTCAGGAAATGCCCCGGTGAAAATAATTTGATCCAAACCTTGTTTTCCGACTAAAACTGATCCATATTATCTGTTCGGGTTCCAGGAATCATCTGAAATCCTTTTATGTTAAAAGGATAAAGGATTTGGTGTATCTGATCTCTGAGTACAGCAGGTTGGAGCCAGCTGTTAGCATCCTGCGGCTCAGCTGGATGCTAATGGTGTCCTGGCAGCAGCGGGGCTCCTGGCTGCAGAGGCTGCCTCCTCTCATACTGTCAGAAAGGTGAAGCATGTCGTGCACGGCTGCCGTGTAACGGGATGCAGAACACGCTGGATGCCTGATAGGCGCTGAGACAAACACACACAGCTGATCTTGTTGCATGTCATTATGGCAGCAGGAGCATCTGGACGGCTGCAGAGGTTGTAATCTGCTGTCATGCATATGTATGGATGGATATTCAGAGGGTTTTAGAGGCAGGGAGAAGCAGCTGCTGTCTGACTATTGCTGTTAATTCACTTCTTCGATGCTAGACAACCTCCCCTCTGCTTGCAGCATCCAGAGGCGGGGCGGGGGCGGCGGAGCGGAGCATGCTGGGACACTTTTTATTGAGTTTTAGACTATTTTCACAACTGACCCACAGGTTAAATGAACTCTGTGTGTTCTTACATTCTGTCTGCTTCATTTGAAGCTCATTTTAGTGGAACGCTGACTTTTTCAGGATCATGACACTTTCTTTTCTTGTTCAGAGCGATCCCACAAGGAAGCTCCTACCCTGATTTACAGTCAGAATCTTGATTTCAAATTTAGAATTAAAAAAAAGCATAAGAGGATGAAAAGGAAGATATTTTTGTTTTCAAAACAGGAAATTAAAGTTGAAATGTTTAGAAAAACTTTGTATTTTCGCATTTTAATTTTTCTTATTATTTGACTTTAATCTTTATGTTGATTTCATTCTGGATCTGGTTTATCTTCTTTTTACTAACATTTTTTTATATATATATATATATATATATATATATATATATATATATTTTTTTTTTTTTTTTTTTTTTTTTTTTTTTTTTTTTTTTTTTCCATTTCATTGCTAATTTTAACATCTGAACTCTAATTTTGGGAATAGCATTTTGAGTTTTTTCCTCCACAATTTGACTTGAAATTTAACACAGCTTTACTGAAGCAAAATGGGTCTTTTTGTTATTCTCAAAAATTGGAAAAAATTGTTACGACATTCCATCTTTATTCTGGAAGTAGTATTTCAACATATGTTTGACAAAAGTAAAGGGGACATATTATGCAAAACTCCTTTTGCCTCCTTTTGTGCTGCCATGGATCTGTTTTTGTCAGTGTTAGCTTGTTTTAGGAATTATGTTCCTAAAACAAGCCGTGTCACAAAGTCCCCATTTGTGATGTCACAAATAGGGAAATTAGAATAGAACAACCTCTTATGTTCAAGAAAGAGCTGCTGCTAGAGGAACAGCAGCTCTACTCTGAATCCCTCATATATCGGAGCTTCTCAGCATATAGCAGCCTGAGAGGGGAAGGGTGGGCGTGGCCAGTTCCAACTTGTTTTCTTAAAGTGACAGAGCCCTGAAACAGCTCATTCTGGAAGGTACTGAAAATGTCGAGAATAAAACTGTTGAAATGAATTTATGTGAGAGGAATTTTGTGCAAAGAACTTCACGAACATGTTTTGTATCAACAATAGAACGAAAAAGTCACAATATGTACCCTTTAAATTAGACTTTTTTCATGAATAACTATTCTCCTTTTCCAAAGTTTTTGACCTTGAACATTTTGACATTGTTTTAATGGTATGTTTTCATATTTTTTCACCACATAAATTTAGATTTTAATCTAAATACATACTATGCTCTGGAAAGAGAATTTCTTTATTACTCAACAACTTGACACCTTTTTACACCATAAGAAGAAGAAGAAGAAGAAGAATGTGGAGCTATCCAAATTCACTAAAATGCAAAAACTGAATGATTTTGTAAAAGATTAAAGATAAAAATCACAAGGCGCTTAACAAGAACAAAAAATGATAAAGAAAAAAAACCATATATCGTAATAAAGAATTGGAAAAAATTCTGTATAATATAAATTAATTCAGAAAATAGTATTTGCTTTTAAATCTTATCCTTGTGATGTTTTGCAGAACTTTTGTCTTGAAGTAGTATTTCAACTTCCTCTTCTACTTTTTGGGGAAAATTTCACCTTTATTCTTGACATTGGATATTTAGAAAAGGGATTTTGGTTCATTCCCCCCACTAGTGTGACTTTTTCTTGACATTTCAACTACATTCTTGACATTCAGACTTTTTTCCTTCACTTTTTAAGTGATTCAAAAAAAGAAAGAAAATCTTCCTCAATTTTATTTCCTCTCTCTGAGTTGCCCTAATAGTCTTTCATACAGTTGTGATTCTATGAACATGTGGGATTTTCTGTTCTTGACCTGTGAGATGACGGATTATTCTCCAGCTGTTTCTCAGCAGGTCGAGTCCAAAAGATTTGTGCTGTGAGCCAAAACAAAAAGTTTGAAACTTAAGCCAGCGCCGATGCATGGATGCAATCATGAGGCTCTACGTAAGAATCTTTGACCACAAATAACAGCTGCATAAATGAACATTTGCACTCAAACAGACACTGATTGAGAAGGTGCAATTTGGCTGCAGCACGACAGCCTGAAAGTCATTTCACCTCTGGGTTCTTCATGCGTGTTTTTTAAAGATCCAATTACCCAGAGACGCTATTGGCTGTAAATCCTCAAAGCTCCGTCCATTCAGTTTAGGATGAAGCTGCCGAGGATCAATACTGAACTATAGAGGCTCGGCCCGCTGCTATTCAGCTGCAGAATGAACACTCGTCCACCTGAATAATGCCCTCCAGTCTCTGAACCTACTGTCAGAGCATTCTGTGAACAGTTCAAACATTTCAATTTCCACAAATACTTCAATAAAAGCGAGCTAAACGACATGTGTGTTTACAGTTCTGGCCCTTGCACAGATACGGTTTGGTTCAGATCTGACCCAAACTCAAACAAATAGAAATGTACCTCCAGGCAGGTGACGAGTTCACAGAGTGAAACGGGTGATCCACCTAAACAACAACCAGAGAACAAAACTCTGAAGATAAAAAAGGTCAAAAGAACCAAACACACAAGAGAGATCCATCACCAGGTTCACTGATCTGCTTCAGTCCACATATAGGGTTAAAGTCCTGGATTTGTTTGAGGGAATGCATGCTACTCACCGCCTTTATGCCGAGGTTTTGGGCTGAGACGATCTGATGTTGAGAAATGATGGCGTTATGGTTGTGAGTTGATTATTTAAACTGTTTTACAAACTTTATGCATGATCTCAGCGACTAAACCATCTGATTTGAGCCCAATATGTGTAAAACTGAGTTGGGAAAAATCTGCTCTGTTTGCTAGGACGGAGCAGATTTGGCAGCCATATTTAATCTTAGTCTGCATATTAGAAGTTACCCAGATGTAGGAAGTCATCTTTTTGTGACAGTTTCATGAAATTCCATCCAATAATTCATTTCCTCGTTGGTTGGTTTTGAAAAATCTTCCCGAACACACACAGGATAAACGAGACAACCAAACCCAGTTCTTTCACAAACAACAGAGGAAACAAAGCGATGAAAAAAAATCATCTGTCACCAACACAACACGGCCTCCTCTCTCCTCCTCAGGCAGTTTCATAACCGTCATGTGACCAAAACCTCTCACCTGTAGGTTCAAAACCAGGTATCGACCCAGCTGAAAACTTTTCTTAATAAACCAAAGCAGATCTCCACTCAGCCAACAGAGGTCACTCTGCACAGGCTGAACACCACGGGGGTGTTTTAGGGTCAAACATTGAGCTGGGTTTTATATAACGTTACCTTCCGAAAGCTTTGTCCATTTTTATTTTGATTATAGGTTTTTAAAAGCCAGGGTCACCTTATTTTTAAAGAGTTCACTCTTTCAAATGTTGCTTTTAAACAGAGTGTTGCATTATGGGTTGTAGCTGCCATTTAGTTTTCAGGGTCTTTATTCAGAGTGAGTCAGACCTTCAGGTCACATCAGTTTACCCCCAAGAAGTTTTGAAGGTTTTTGAAAAACATTTTTCAGCCGATGAAGAAAAACAATTAATGAGAAGTAGGAAGTCAGTTCCGCAGAAAAGAAACCCTAACCCTAACCCACAATCACGGGCAAACCATTACAGCTAAAGAAGAGAAAGGAGATGGGTTCGGAGACTTTTTTACCAATCCAGCTGTCTTATTTTGGAGTTTTGTGTGTGTGTGTGTGTGTGTGTGTGTCTGTTTTAGGTGAAAGGATAAAGGCCCATGTGATGAAGATGAGTTAAATGTGTGTTAGGTAAACTACAGATTCACACAAACATCTTCCCTCCTTTCTGGAACAGCTGAGGATCAGTTTGAGATGTTTCAAACTGAAAACAAGGTGTGAAAAGACACCATTTGTCCCTGAGGGTCAACAGAGAATTGTTTCTGCAAAAGTTTAAAACACAGAATTAATTTAAAACAATTAACACCAAGAAGGACATTTTTTCAATCTGGCGTTGAACTTCCCTCTAAACTAAACAAAAAGATTGTTTTAAAGCTTCCAATGATAAAGTTAATTGACTAAGCTGATTAAAATGAATGCGTGATGCATTTGTGTGTGTTTGGAGCTGTAAGTGCTGGCTGGATGCTTTTTTAGCTGAGCAGGCAGCATCCTCCTTCTCTCCTGCAGCACATTCAGCAGCTAACCAGGTTATCTCTGAATCGGATTATCAATTTCTGGGCTAAGTTGAAATCTACAGATTGCGGGCAGAAGCAGGAGTGACGGGCTAAGCAGAGCGCTGTCAGGACAGATTGATGGAGCTGCTCATTCACAGCGACACCAGGCCCATTTATAAAGCAGTAATTGCTGCTGTGATATCGACACTCTTCCTGCTTCGACCTTAACCCCCTCCCTCCCTACACACACACACACACACACACACACACACACACACACACACACACACACACACACACACACACACACACACACACTCCTCTTGATCCATTCAGACTTGTCCATATTAAATAACAGCTTCATCATTTATAAAATGATCTTTGTGAATCAAATTGTTTTGCTTCTTAAAAATTTCTACTAACCTTCAATGTAAAATTTTTTTCTGTTGAAGCTTAATTCAGTCATAAATGGAACGAATGAGTGAGAGATGGATGGAAAGATGGACAGAGAGACAAATAGAACAGGAGAAAAAGAAGGAAAACGGATTTAAGTGAAATTTAAAGTCAATAAAGAGAAGAGAAAAGAGAGAAAAAAGTAGAGAAATAAAGGACAAAGAAGTTGAAACGAGAGGAAATGACATTGAAAGCGAAAAAAATGTGAATAAAAAACAAAAATTAAATAATTGAAAGAAACAAAAATAAAAATGAAAGAAAAAGTTCAAATGAACAAAAAGAAAGAAATGCAAGGATGAAATAAAGCAAAATAGAAAGTGAAAGAGCAGTAAAATAAAAGAAAGAAGAATTGAAACAAATGAAATGAGGGGAGGGAGAAAAACCTCAGTTTTTCATCTCCAGCTTTTTAAAGAGGATGTGGTTCTGTTGGTTCCTTCAAGCCCTGACCTTCACCGTGCTCCGGGACAGCTCACAGCCTGGATGGGAGTCGGCTCCTCCAAGTCTGAAGATTCTCAACTGGAAAACTCCTTGTGGGGAGTGAGGCTCTGACTTAAGTGGAGGAGTTCTGGTATCTTTCTGTCATGTTCCTGAGTGGTAGAACAGAGGAGAGATGGAACCAGCTTTGTCTGGAGTAATGAGGCTGTTGCCTGGTCCGCCGTGGTAAGGAAGGATCTGAGCTGAAAAGTGAAGATCTGGATTTGCTCCGGTCTGTCCGATGAAATTTACATCAGAACCAAAAAAAAAATCTTGATTCTAAATCCAAGTGGTTAAAATATGATGGCTGGATTCTATTTTCGTTTTGAGGTAGAGTTGCTGCAACACCTGGTCTAAAGGAGTAAGATGATGTCCACATCTGATCAGGATGCCTCTTGATTTGTTCTCTCAGAGGGTTTTCAGGTACATCCCAGTAAGAGGATGCCTTTAAGCAAATCCAGAACTCACTGGATGGATTATATATAGTTTATATATAGTTCTCCTTTTCTTAATGAGAGCACAGCTAGCAAATTTTCTGCTGCTTTCAATCCACCTTTACCCTCTGATTCTGACCCTGTTTCTTTGACTACTCACTTTAACGAGCACTGCCTCTCCATTCTGGACAACATCTGTCCTGTCAGAACCAGATCAGTTCCTGCAGTGAACCCTACTCCTTGGTTTAATGACAGCCTGAAGCGCCAATGCAGAAAAATTGATCGCTTGTGGAAGAAAAGTCATCTCCATGTCCATCTGCTGCATCTGAAGGATCTTCTGACCTCCTTCAACTCTGCAGTCAGAGACGCAAGGGCTGCATATTTCTCCAACCTGGTGTCCCAGAGCAAAGGGAATCCCAAGGTGTTGTTTAGCACCATCAGCAGCATTGTCTCTCCTGCCTCACCTACCTCCATTCACTCTGATGGAGATTGTGAAAATTTCCTGTCTTCTTTGTGGACAAACTCAATAAGGTGAGATCTAGCATCTCTCCTTCAGCCTCATCTCTGCCTCCTCCGACTCCAACCCAGACCGTCCTAGATAGCTTTACTCCTGTTTTTTTTGCCTGAGCTAACCAAACTAGTTAACTCTTTGAAAACATCTGCATGCCCCCTCGACATCTTACCTTCATCTTTGTTTAAAAATGCTTTTCAGGCCATTGACTCACAGCTGCTCTTGATGAACATAACATCTAAGATAGTTTCCAGTCAGGTTTTTGTAGAACTCATTCTACTGAAACAGCTCTTCTCAGGATTTCTAATGACCTTCTGACTCACAGTGATGCAGAGGAATGTTCTGTTCTGGTTCTGCTGGACCTGACTGCAGCCTTTGACACTGTTGACCATCACCCGCTACTGGGTAGGCCTATCAGGAACTGCTCTGGAGTAGTTCTCCTCTTATCTGTCAGAGCGTTCCTTCTCTGTGGCCAACTCCAAGTTTCGGTCCTCTACCACCTCCCTCACCCATGGTGTCCCACAAGGTTCTGTGCTGGGCCCTCTACTTTTCCTCCTCTATCGGCTTCCTCTTCAGTACACCTTGAGCTCTCCTACCATCTTTACACAGATGACATCCAACTGTACATCTCCTTCAAGCCCCATGAGATGTCTAAGCTGCAGCTGTTGCACACCTGCTTAGACTCTATTAAAACCTGGATGGCGGGGAACATTCTACAGCTGAATGAAGACAAGACTGAGATCATCATCTGTTCCCCAGACAAGCTGGTTCCCAAAGTCAGAGACTCTCTTGGTCAGCTTGCTTCTCACACCAAACCCTCTGTCAGGAATCTTGTTGTGACCTTTGACCCAGCTCTCACTCTGGATTCTCATATCAGTTCTCTTGTTCGCTCTTCTTCCATCTCAGGAACATTGCTAAGCTGAGTCCCATTCTGTCCTGCTCTGAGCTTGAGAGATTGTAATCCACACCTTCTCCTCACGCTTAGACTACTGCAACTCGCTTTTCACTTTTCTGAACAAAACCTCCCTGAACCGTCTACAGGTGGTTCAGAATGCCTGTGCTCGGCTTCTGACCAAATCATCAAAGCACACCCACGTCACCCCGCTCCTCCTCCAGCTTCACTGGCTACTGGTTAACTTCAGGGTTCATTTCAAGATCCTGGTTCTGGTTTTTAGGGCCTTACATGGACAAGCACCATCATACATTGGTGATGACAGTATCGACAAGCAAATATTGTGTTGACAAAAATGATAAATGACCAGCACTTGTATAGCACTTTTCTGAGTCAGAGGACTCCAAAGCACGTTACACTACAGTAAGTCATTCATTCACTCACACAAATTCACACGCTGGAGGCAATACGCTGAGTTTGTGTTGCTGTTGGTCTGCAGTGCTGCACAAACAGGAAGTCGCTGACCTGAATGTTTATTGTTTGAAATGTTTTCATCATATTATATAGAAAAACACAACTGTTTAATGCATGAAGCCGAATGTGTCTTTATGGTTTTTCTTTGCACTAAAGGTAATGTGGTTGATGCAAACATTTACAATAAAAAAGATAAAACTTCCTTATTTGAGCCCTGAATAAATTCCTCCTCTCTCCCTCTTTGGAAACTGAGCTTTTAGAGCTCATTAAAAGCCTGAATGGTTCGAATGACCATGTTTGAAGCATCTGAGGAGATGAGGGGGAGGGAATGGGGGAGGAGGGGGATGAGAGATTACCTGGCATGGGCTGGCAGCTCTCTCTGCTGTTCCCCTGAGCGACACACAGACTCACACGTTTAGTATTCTGACTCCACGCCGGCTCAGATCAGATGTGTTATCACACGCTGGAGTTCAGGAGATGGGATGCTAATTTAAACCTGTGGGGGGAGGCGGGGGAGGGGGTAACAAAGAGCCAACCTGCATGAATGACGAATCAGCATAATTTCATGTGTAACAATACAGCTTTTTGGACTTGAGAGGAAGCAGAAATTAAAGCTGGACATTTCATCCAGATAACTTCATGGTGCAATTCAGGAAATGTTCTCCATGTTGGATTCATTTACAGGAAAATAAAAATATAACGCTTTTATTGACAACTTGTAATTGTCTGAGTGGGTGAGTGTCTGTTTCCATCTTGTTTCTTTGTTTTAAACATGTTTTGATTCAAATAAATAAAGTAAATAAAACATTAGCTCATTTTTCTTTCTCTCAATAGAAATCTAGAAATAAAGAAGAAGCATCATTAAAAGAATCTCACAAGTTTTCTTAGTATTTTTGACATGTGGGCTCAAATCCACTTTTTGCTTATTAATTAACCTCATTTTAGCAGACTTTTCCTTAAAAGCTGGCAATTTTTCTGGTAAGTCAGCAATACACCTGCCCCACCCTTTACCTCAACATCTTCAAAAATTGTTTCTGCAGAAGGAGATTCGTTCAGATGAAGCTGATTTACTTTAAATCTCATCCAGTTAAAAGTGAAACTAAATATTTTGGTGGAATTAGTGTCTGAAGATCTGGCCAACATCTGGCCTATCTCCTGTAGTTTAATGTCCCATCCAGAATTTTTCTGTCTTCCTTTTTTCCCTCAGCTGTGCTTTTTAAAACAGGCTGCCAGTTTTCATCCTTTTTCATTACTTCTTTCCATTATTTTCTAATTTCCTTCCCCTCACTTGTTGGGCACCTTTTGCACAAAGCAATCAGCCAGCAGTTAATGGCAGGGACTGTCCTGCACTGAGTGTCTGTTTTCCTTCTTTCTTCCATTCACTTTTTTATTCTATCTGCAGAAATGAAAGGAGACAAAAGCAGAAGCATCTGTACCCACCTCGGCCCTGGTCCTCACTATCATCACACAGAAATGAGTCTGACGAATGGGCCAAGTTATTTTATAGAGCTCCGTAATGAGGGTGGTTGTCTTCTAGCAGCAGCCAATTTCTGCTAACTTCTGCCTGCAGACAGGAGGTAGCACCGGCACCTGCGGAGGAGCAAATCTGACACTTTAACACATAAATCTGCAGAATTTAGAAGATGATGAGAAAAGATTCACCTATAATTTATCCAATTCCACTTAAACTTCTCTATAAATGTGCCAAGTTTTCTGAAAAATTATTTGATAAAAAAATAATTATATGTAATACCATGGATCAGAAACGCAGTCAAAAATATAGTTCACATTAAAGGAAGCTGAGAATTTAAGAATCAATGATTTAGTCATTATTTGTGAAAGCTAACACACACACATCTCAAAGGTAGGGCTGCTACCCCAGGGCTGGTGTTAGAAAGGCTCATCCTTGAGTGTTTTCAGCTTTACGACCAATTAAAATAAACAAATACTGAGACAAATGCAAATAACAGATTTATTTGTTTGTTCATGATTGTTCAGCTGTTAAGTGATGATTCTGCTCAGCAGTGACTCCTGCTGTTTGAGACAGAGACTGCACTGATGCGAGAACACGGTTAGCATCAGTTTTACCGGACCTCTGTGTTAGGCTACTCTTTACAAACCATGAAATTCTTGTTGAGCATCTATAAATATACAAAGAGCTGATGGAAGCTGTTGAGTCTGCGGAGCTGCTCTTTAGTCTCTCTCAGTAGTTATTAATAGCACCATTAGATTCTTGCAGAAAGCCGTCTCTTTTCACAGAACGATCCGGTCTGGCTCATTAAGTGAAAACTCTGATTTATCTCCATCATCACCTGAGGAGGAATCTGATCCATGAAAATCTCAGCTTGTCGTTTGGCTGTGAGGATATCTCCTAGATCACACCAGATCTAATTGCCACTGGCGTTTGTCATTATCATCTTTCTCTGTTCACCTTCCTCCTCCCCTCCACCGTCCTCCTGCTCCCCTCCTCACGCACGGTCCCGGTTCTAATCCTCGGTGTTATTGTCGGCACATTTTCATTATCTTTGAGAGGCTCAGTGCTCACTGTGCTTTGATGAGTTTATGAACAGTGGCACCTCTAATCCGAAGGAAGATGCTCTTGAGAATGCAGCGATCAGCACACATCACAGCTCCGGCAGCCCAGGGACCAGCTGATGTAATTTTACATTTGTAATAATAATCTTGGAAGTCTTTAATGTGATTCAAAGACAGGCTTGTCAAAAATAATACGGCAGAGTTAATATAAGGTGAGGGACAGCGGAGGGAGGGGTCTGGGCTGCCCCTGCCGCCGCTGCTGGAGAGATGTTCTTTGGTTAGATTGGACGTGTGCTGGCAGTAATTGAGGGCTTTGTTGTTGCCTTGTCCACAAATGGATTTCTCATTATGGTGAATGCAGCAGCATGTTCTCTGCAGTAAATGGTTGCCATAGGAGCTGTAACAACATGTAATGCTGCGTGACCCCTGGTTGCTCGCACTTTTGAGAGTTGTCAGAGCATGCACGCAATTAGACTACCATTTACATTACAAATGTTAATACAAATATGTGCACCGATGATGAATAAACACTCCTCTGATGGTTGTTGCTTTATTCTTCCCTGATGTGAGGGAAAAACGATGCTAGGGCGTGTGCATGTGTGTGTTTTCCCTTTCTCCGCAGCTATTAAACAGCATAAATAGCTGAATCAAAACACTTGTCAGCGAGCTCAGTAACACAACCTCTCTTCTTTGACTCGCTGCTTTCATCAGTCCTTTCACTTTCCCACCAAATAAACACTTTGGCCACAGATTGGCCTGCATAAGCAGATCTGTCTGAGAGCTGTAATCAGGAGGAGGACTTGGCAGGTCGCTCAGGGCCAGCTCGAGCGTCTTCTTTCTCCTTACAGGCCAACGGCTCGGGTCAACTCTGCTTTTGTTGCCATCTGCCCTCTTAGCATTTCATGAGTAATACTATTTCTGAAGGCTGAGCACACCAAAGCAAATAGTAGGAGGAAGAATGTGGAAATCTATAATTCACATCTTTACAATTTCTCCTGACGAGCGGCCGTAGAGTGTTGCTCCGCCTTCTGCTTCCTCACAATTACAGAACAAATGCTGGTGGAAGGGTTCTGTGTCTCTGGTTATTAATTCATCCCTCTGTTTTTCTTTGTTTCTTCTCCGGGTGCAGCTGTTTGTGCTGACTGTTGTTGGGCCGACTACAGTAATTAAGCCCCAATTAGCCCACCTTCAGAGCTGTATTAACGAGGCTCAACAGCCCACGGCCGGGGCAACAGGCTGTAATCAGCCAGCGGCCCCTCAGCTGGATAATGGTGCGAGCATGAACTCCTACTTACCCAACAGAGTGAGCGCCACATCGTTTGAGCTGCGTGACTTCCAGCACTCCGTTGATCTCCTTACCTCCAGTCAGACTGCTGGAGCGATGCTGACTGCTCGGCAAATAAGCTCTTTGATCCTCTCTCTGTTGTGTGGGTGCACTTTTGTTTGTCTGGCGGGCCATAATTAGAGTTTTCAAAGTGTTTGCTGGATGCTGTTTGTGATGATCCAAATGCAGCAGTAAACTAAGAGTTCAGCATTTCCAGCCTTTCACAACCAACTTCCTCTGATTTTAAGGAGTTTGATGGAACTGGCATGAATCTGTTTACTGAATTACGACGGCAAAATAACAAAAACAAAACACTTGTTTCAGATGGAGCTGAGCCACTAGAGGAAGGTAGCTCCTGGTGTCCCTCATGGACACCATGGACCTGCTGCCTTAAGGTTCTGGTTTGGATTGAATGAAAATGGATGGATGACTGAATGATTGGATTGATGCAATCATAGATCTATGTATGGATATAGATTAGCATTGATAGATACATATATGGATGGATCACATTTAAAGGAGCACGTGACAGTTTTGGCTTGCTCCCCTCCCCCTCGCTGTGTTTTCGGTACAAGAGCGATGTTTAGAGCATGCACCTCAGAGTAAGAGAGAGTGGCTGCAAGCGTCTCTACAGTTTTCACCGCTTCCCCAGAGATGAGGAACCCAGAAGGATGTGGCTGAAAAAGTTGAAAACCACCACAAACTTTATTTGTGCATTCCTTTTATTTTTTGTGAAAAAACCCCAGAGGGGAACACCTGCATCCTACTTTGTTTTTGGATATGATAAACCTCTGTAGAACAGATGCTGGACCACTGGACTGCACAAAGCCTTCTCCAGCACATCCCAAAGATTCTCAATGGGGTTAAGGTCTGGACTCTGTTGAGCCCGATGAATCCTGGCATTGTCATCTTGGAATATGCCCGTGCCATCAGGGAAGAACAAATCCATTGATGGAATAACCTGGTCATTCAGTATATTCAGGTAGTCAGCTGACCTCATTCTTGGAGCACATCCTGTTGCTGAACCTAGACCTGACCAACTGCAGCAACCCCAGATCATAGCACTGCCCCCACAGGCTTGTACAGTAGGCACTAGGCATGATGGGTGCATCACTTCATCTGCCTCTCTTCTTACCCTGATGCACCCATCACTCTGGAACAGGGTCCATCTGGACTCATCAGACCAGTTTTTAATAATGCGTTGGACAGTTCTTAACCCAGTTTTAGTAGCTTCTGCAATCTCCTTAGATGTTTTCTCTGATTGATGCATGCCAGTGATGTGACCCTTCTCAAACAGACTAACATCTTTTCCATGACCACCAGATGCGTCGTTAGTTGTTTAAGAAATAACTTCTTGTCAGCTGAAAGATAATCGCTCATGCAGTAATTATCCAATAGAAGGCTCGTACCTATTTGCTTAGTTAAATCTAGGTGGCGACTTTTTTATTTTTGGCTAGGCTGTGTATCTTTAAGCATGTTTATTCATTTGGCAGATGCTTTCAACCAAAGCGAGCAACCAAACATGCATTTCTTTGGCCTGTGAGAGGAAACCAAGGGGAAAATCCTTGCATGCATGAGGAGAACATGCCAACTCCACACAGAAAGGCCATAGCCAGGATTTGAACCTGCAACCTTCTTGCTGAACGGTAACAGTCCTACCAACTGTACCTAGGGTGACCAGATGTCCCGCTTTGTGCGGGACAGTCCCGCATTTTCATCACTTTTCACACGTCCCGCAAATTGAGACAATGTCCCGCATTGACAGTCTCCCGTTCCGAATTTCAATCTTGCATAAACAGTGTGGAGAAAGCCGCCTGTTGCTGTCAGTCGAACCAGGAGGCGGGACTTTAACGCCGGTCTGGAGCGCTTGGGGCGCGCACCCGAACCACCAAAACAGAAGCGTCAGCGAGAACGGAGGAAAGATGAACACCGTGGCGAAAATGCTGTTAGAATAAACTCGTGGGTTAAAAGTGTTCATTGAGACTCTGTCAGGGTCTTTGTGTTGTTTCTCAGTCATTTTTTGTGTCACGGCGCGGAGTCTGATATGAAACAGAGCAGAGAATCCAAGAGTCACAAAAAAATATGTTGGTCTGAACTGAAGCAGGTTTCCCAGTAAGTAGACAGGTCCCAAACGAGTTTCTAACACACACAAGGTGCTGGAGTTATTTTTATTTCAAATACATACAAGCTAAACTCTTTTAAAGCACATTAAAGAGAGAATTAAATGTAAGCCTTCATTATTTTTCTCAGAAATTTGAGGAAAAAAGTCATTCTAAGGAACCCTGTTAGATTAGATCTGAATTTCTTCAGATTTAAGTCAGTGATGTTTTTTCTCTCTCCCCTAAATATTTACTAAAAAGATGTGTTGTCATTTTTGAAATAAAAAACACCATTTTGTTTCTTAATTAAGAAAAAATAGCAAAAAAGTATGAATATTTGTTGATTTTATTGGAAAATGTATTAAAAACAAACTTAAATAGATCTAAAATTGTTACTGGTACTTTTACTGTCATTCTGTTGTGGAAAATATTCAATGAAAACTCTGAAAAGCTGCTAAAACCTGCATATTTTTTTACTGTGGGCCTTTCTATATTATTAAAATGAGTTGATGGGTTTAAAATCCTTTTAGCTAAAGCTAATCAGAACCACTAGAAGGTCCAAAGAGCCTGAGTTAAGCTGTGGTAATGAGAGGAGCTGTGAAATAGTCTGAAAACCTTTGCTTGTTCAAGTTGAATTCAAATAGAATATATTGTACATGAAATATATGATGATAATAATATTTATAATAACTATGTATATTTACCAGTGATGTTGGAGCTAAAAGGCAGAAAATAAGTTTTGTTTTTTTACTTTTTAACTTTATCTTGTTAAATTGGAATTTTACGTTGTCCCACATTGAGTAGTCTCTGTCCCACATTTGGCGAGTTGGGATCTGGTCACCCTAACTGTACCATGTACCCCCCTTCTTTACTAAGGCTGCTCCTCTGTTTATCCTGGTGAGAGCAGGATAAGATGCTATGAAACAAAATGGTATTTAACATGCTGGTTAAAAAATGTGTTTAATAGCCTCTGATTATATTTTAGTGTTTGTGTTTCTATTCTTTGAGTGAAACGGCAAGAAGAGGAAACAGGACGACAGTGGAGTGTGGACAGAAGCTACAGGCACAGCTGTTCCTGGTCGACTGACACCAAGCAGAAGGGGTTTGATGTGCTTCACTCTGAATACTGAATGAAGCACTCACTTACTTTTTTTGTGAGGGGAGATTTTAATTTTTCATAAACACCTGCAGTGATTACTAGCTGGGCAGACTGCTGACAGAAACCTGAGTAAAGAGAGATCCTACAGTCATTCACTTCAGGTAGCCACCAAATGAGACTCTAAATGACCTTTGATCTCTCCATGATTACTGGGTAGCATCAGATGTCTCTCTAAAACCGTTCCTTTTGTTTATTTTACCCTAAATATTGAAATCATAACAATATTTTTCCTTCTCAGTTTGTGTTTTGTTTGATCTATAAAATCATCAAAGCATCATCTTTTCTCGTATTTCTGGATTGCAAGTCGATTTAAACACTCAGACTTTCTCTTTACCAGTTCCTGAACGTTTATTTCAGCGATAATTCATCATCCCAGCCGCAGGGTTGGTGTATTAGTAGCTGAAAGCTGTTCAGTCACCTCAGGCGCTGTGACAGATGCTGATTTGCTCTTGGTGAAAAATGATGAAAGGTTGAACCGGCAGCACCTCTGAAACGCCAGCTTCTCCACCTGCTCCGGTCACAGCAGCACCAGCTCCATCCAGAGAGAGGCTTTCAGGTGACCCTCCCTCCCTACAGTGTCTGTTTATGGAACCGTCCACCTCTGACCCTGCAGATTGCCTGCTCTCTGGGGGCGATTACTTGCCAATGGAGACGTGCTCTTACATCGGCTCGGCTGCTGTCAGCAGGGAGGACAGACAGCGGCTGACGGGCAGGTCGACCCCGGCCACTAAAATGATGCAGTCCTGGAGGGATAATTGGTGAGCAGCGGGGTCATGTTTGATGGAGACACACTTTGCAAATTTATCTGGGGGCTGCGATGTCAGAGCAGCCGCGGTGTCACAGTCAAACACTGTATTTAGAGCTTTCTTTCTTGTCACTTGCTTTTTTTTCTCTGCCGAGTCCCGATATGGCAGAGCAGAACAAATCCTCCTGCTTTGATTGTAACACTGCTCATGAATTCTCCACCACACCAGTTAAAGATACGATTCAGACCACATTAAAGCACATCTGGACCTTATTACACACACAGAATACATCCAACATGTCACTCACTTTCTGGTTCCCTTTGAAGACAATATGATCCTGGTTTTCAGTTCAATAATTTCATGATCATCAGTTCACTGTCAAAAGCTTCAGTAAAAAACATTTAATAGAGGAAAAATAAATGAATAAAAGAACCCCTTTACCGACTCCTAAGCCAGGAACATGTTTCATCTAAAAATAGAATTCTGGCTGCAACATTTTAAAGGTTGTTTCTGCTGTTGTTACAACATGGAAACATGAAAAGACCATGATGAAAAAAATATATCGGTATAAGTACCAAACAAAAAAGTTGTTTTTATGTAATGCAAACAAATTTTAATAAATAATGTGTGAATAACGAGACAGAAGAGCCAAAGGTTGAAGCCCCTCCCCACCCGGTAACACGAGTGCTCCCTAGTGGCTGGTTCCAGTTAAGTGTTAAAGTGACTGTGTGTATTGTCCCTGTTGATAGGGGTCAGTACATACCTAAGTCATTGCAAGCTAGGGATATTTTTGTGTTCGAGTAAGACCTTACCAACGGATGGCCATTAGGGTCAAAAATCCCTGGGAGCACAATTTTCTAACGAGTACTTGGTCAGACCGTCAACCTCCAGCAAAATGACATCAGACTCCCTTTCATCACTGGCAGCAAGTGAAGAGGTAAATGTTGAAAACAACAATGTTTATGAGTGGTGAAAGTTTTGTACCTGCTTGTTTAAAATCTGTAAATGCATTTTGTCCTCACAGGCTCCCGTAGAAGGAAACATTGCATCTAATATGGGCAGCAGCAGCTCAGGAGGTAGAGCGGGTTGTCCAGTAATCGGAAGGTTGCAGGTTCAATCCCAGCTCCGCCCATAGAATGCTGCTGTTGTGTCCTTGGGCAAGACACTTAACCCACATTGCCTGATGGTTGTGGTCAGAGGAACCAGTGGGCGCCAGTGTACGGCAGGCCTCGCCTCTGTCAGTGCACCCCAGGGCAGCTGTGGCTACATTGTAGCTCACCCCCACCAGCGTGTGAATGTGTGTGTCAATGGGTGGATGACTGATTCTGTTGTGAAGCGCCTTGGGGGGTTGTAGAACCGTAAGAAGGCGCTATACAAATACAGGCCATTTACCATTTACCAATATGGTGTTGCCCAGAGACTTAGACCCGCGCCCATGTATTTTAGACCCGACTTTTATGCTTATATGTCACAAAGCCGCCAATAGTTTTTCAACAACTGGGAATCATTTTATTCAGTTTGAACATTTTGATGAATATTTCCAGAGATTAACGGTAAAAACTACACATTGTCACTTTAAGCCCCGCCCTGTTTATGGACCTAATGGGATGTTTTATGAACTTAACAACAAAACATAGTAACCGATTATCTTTCCAGTTCTCATATTGCTGCTTAACATATTCTTTTTTCTAACATGTTTTCCTGTTTTTGGATATTTGATGCTTGAACACATCAGGACTGAGTACAGCTGAGGAGGCGGGACACTCACACAGGTGAGGAGGCGGGACTCACATTCTGAGTGTTCTGACTCTGGTTCCATTAGCACACGATGGCAGCTGCTGAAGAAGAAAGAGATGTTTTGAAGAGGATCTGGACTACATCTTTATTCAAATACACTTTAAATTCCTCACATTATTCTCACATTAACATCAGGTCAGAGCAGTGATGTAGAGGTGCATTCTGGGATTGACTGATTAGGACTGCAGGAGGGCAAGTCTTTCCAATGTTGGGCAACACAGATTTAAAATATCCCACAAGGATTGAGAAGAATGGACACATTTACAGGTAGAACTTTGGACACCGAGTGTAGAGAGGATGACACAAATATGTAAAAACAGCTGTGGCAAAGTTTGCAGAAGTGAGAAAAGGTTGTGTTGTTGCACAAATGTTTTTTTAACAAATGAAGCCATTCCCCTCTCAGCCTGTGTCTGCCCTGAGGTTACTCTTGTCAAAGAATCATCATAAAGTCCACCAGAAACAAACATTACAAACCAGGAGCTAATAAAGACAGGTGGATCTGTAGGGAATGGCTTTCTGAACGGGTCGTTATCTCAGCAGAGCTGAAGTATAAATGGCAGAAGATGTGTCTTATTGCTCATTATGTTTAGCAACTTTGTGCAAAAGAGGATGTTGCATAATCATCTCCAGGATCTCATGAGAACCAAAGAGGCTCATCAAGCATTATTAGAGTTTTACCTGTACCTGATCATCAGCACGGCTGCTTTGAGACTGATGTAACTGGGATCATTTTTTTAACCCTTTAACTGGCAGGTCAATTGATTGGTAGAGACATTTTAGGACCCTAATGTGAGCGCTTAACTGACAATACTAAGAAAAGACATGCACACAAGCACGCATGCACAAAATGATACAGTCTTGCAGATGTTACTGTTGTACTCTATAAGCCCGGGCCAGGTTATTCGGCCACCCTAGACACATCTTCTAGTGTGAACAGACTTGAGTCGTGAACGTGAGGGTGGCCGTCTGTTGTGACCGGCCTAGTGACAGCTTATTGAGACTCTCACATTGCAGTCTGCAATCGACCAATGAAAATAAACCCAGGGACTAGTGACAAGTGACTACTGCGAGAGTAGCATTAGCAACATTAGCAACAATGGAGGCTACGCGCAGGAACATGTGGACCCCTCCTTTTTGGAGTTCGGTTTGGAGTCTAATAAAAGAAGTGTTAACAGTAGCGCTTTTTTCTCTTTTCATCATTGTTGTCTTGGGTATCTGTCAGCTTTTAGTGACGTAAAGTTTTCAGGTACACTTGTGAAGGATTTCCTGGAACAGCAAGATGCCGTGCAGTTTGGCTAGCTGAAATCTTGGCCCATACAGTGCACCACCTCTCTAGAGCCCTCACTGACATGTAGGAGTCCTATTGTGACAGCTGAAAAATTCACAGCATGGCTCGGGCTTAAAATATCTCAGTTATGTCTAATTTTGTACATCGTTTCATCTCTATCTCCTCCCAATGGTTTCAGTTTCTTTCTGACTCATAAAGCTGACCTGAAACAGGTTCCGGATGCCTGCAACAACTCTGACTGTCTCAGGCAAAAGAAAAAAATCACAATAATGCCTTTAACATGGTCAGAAAATAATAAATGAAATGTTACTGTCTGACCTTTAACATAATGAAATAAGCCCATCAGGACCACTAAAGACTAAGTGATTTAGGCACCCTTTTATTAAAAAAGGAAATAAGTCATCTGTTTACATTTGTTAGTATTCATTAGGAGAAAATCTTGTTTTTCCCTTAAACTATCTCTACAGATTTAATATATGAAGGTCTGGTCAATAGATAGAGATGGCATTCTAATTAAATAGATCTTAAAATATCTTTATCATGCAGTCAAACAGACAAATTAAATAGAAAAAAACAGAGATGAAAATTTTAAAAAGAAAATCACTAAATTTGTGTTGAAAACCTTTTAAATCTTCAGCTCTTTTTGCCCGTCTGCTCCTGTTTCTGCTCCTGCAGCCTCTTAAATATCTTATCTCACCAATTCCATTCACACTGTGTGGTTCCCATTGAAGTAGGGAATCCATTCCCATACTGTGGTATTGTGTCATTGTGCAAGATGAATATAAATTGCACCAATTTCCAGTGATAAATGCAGAGACATTGTGCTGTGGATGCAGCATTAGTGAATAATGGGAGGGAAATGTCAGGGACAGATTACAATATGCAGCAGTATACTAATGTGTTTATGTCTCCGGATTCTGTCGGATGCTGCTCCGCGCTGATGGTATGATACAGAAAAACAGCGGCTCAGCGCCAAACTATCATGACAGGAACACTTTTTCATTTTTCCCCCTTCTTCTGTATATGGGCAATATTAGGCTAAGCATCAGATGATTGACAGCTCTCTCCTTCACTCAGGCATCGTAGAACGCTCTGACAGGAAAACCACTTTTCGCTTTAATCAGATTGTTGGAAGTCATAAATTATTCCTATCTCACTTATTGTAGATTGCTTCCTGAACAGCATCTGTTTAGAGAAATAGAGTTCTTTGGTGCTGATGAGCTAACAGCTGTGCTGCTTGGCAACACAGAATTCATTTAGCAGCTAAATGTTGCACTTTAAAGTCCTCCAGGGGGCGGGGCCAGCCAGATGTTAGTATTTCTGATGAACTAGCTGTGTAATGATAAAGTGACTTATGTGTAAAAGTTTATGACACCACATTTCATGAACTGCTGGGACTTTTAGTAGACTAGAACTGATTTCAGACGAGAGCAACACAGTTTGGTCCTCAATGAGTTCACATAGCTGCTAGCTTGTCATTTCCTGAAGGGTGTAGTCTCTATTTCTCTAAATGGAGGCTGTTCTTGAAAGCCATCTAAAATGATTTTGATGGGAATTATTTTGAAATTTGACAAAGAGACATAGTTTAGATAGGATAACATGTCCCACTGCAGCTGTGGCTGAATGGGAAGAGCTGTTGTTCACTAATCAGAGAATAAGAGGTTCAGTCCCAGGTCATGAGTCCTTGGGCAAGATACTGAACCCTTAAAGTTACCCACTGTTCCTCAGGGATGAGTCAAATGCAGAGAGGAATTTCCCTAAGAGGGATCAATAAAGTATCAAATATTATTATTAAGCTTAAAAGGTGTGTGTGTTCTGAGTCATTGCAGACCACAGAGGTTTGTTTTTGTTTTGAAATGTTGACTTTCTCCAGCTGCAAACAAGTCCAGACTAAGTCAGCATTATTATTATGATATAGGTTACCATGGTTTCAGGTGAAGAACTGTCTCCTAACATGACTGATGGGTTAAAACATGCATTATCTGTGACTCTGTGTAAGATAAAAATGTTTGAATCATTAAAAATCTCATGTTATTCCATCATTTCCTCATTTCTCGCTTAAAAAAACACCCTTAAAAAGAAAAAGCACCTTGAATTCCAGCTGCAATTTCTTCTTCCATCCAAACAAGTCATTTGTATGAAATTACAGCAGTTTCCATCACACTGTCACAACTTGAGTGCTTAGTTATTTACTCTTCAGCAGTTGACGTGTCGTTGATCGGACAACAATGGAGCTTGTGGAGCTAAAATAAATCAGGCTTTAGCACACTCACAGGACTCACGTCACAGGATACATTATCAGTACTTTATGTGTAGAACCAAAGTTTAATGTTCTAAACGTTTTAAATATTTATGTAAGAGCATGTTGGAGGAATAATATGTAGAAAAAGCAAACTCAGTAACTCTGTGGCTGTTGGTGACAAACTTAGAGCAACTTTCGTGAGGAAGTTTTCAAAATGTCTCAAAATATTTCTTAAATTTCAGAGCTATGCTCTCTGAGTGCAGCCAAGAGCAAAGTCTGAAACCTGTCTGGAATCAATCTGAAACCTGTCTGGAATCAATCTGAAACCTGTCTGGAATAAGTCTGAAACCTGTCTGGAATAAGTCTGAAACCTGTCTGGAATAAGTCTGAAACCTGTCTGGAATAAATCTGAAACCTGTCTGGAATAAATCTGAAACCTGTCTGGAATAAGTCTGAAACTTGTCTGGAATCAATCTGAAACCTGTCTGGAATAAGTCTGAAACATGTCTGGAATAAATCTGAAACCTGTCTGGAATAAGTCTGAAACCTGTCTGGAATAAGTCTGAAACCTGTCTGGAATAAGTCTGAAACCTGTCTGGAATAAATCTGAAACCTGTCTGGAATAAATCTGAAACCTGTCTGGAATAAGTCTGAAACCTGTCTGGAATCAATCTGAAACCTGTCTGGAATAAGTCTGAAACCTGTCTGGAATAAATCTGAAACCTGTCTGGAATAAATCTGAAACCTGTCTGGAATAAGTCTGAAACTTGTCTGGAATCAATCTGAAACCTGTCTGGAATAAGTC